>VOMN01131050.1:0-17211 GCA_014899125.1 Orchestia grillus | reverse complement strand
GGGACATTTATGTCTGAGATATACATAAGGAACAGTAGTGGCCCCAGCACCGATCCCTCCGGCACTCCACTGGCGAGCAGAGATTCCGAGGAGATATGTCCGTCTACGGCAGGGGTTTCAAACTTTTCAATGTAAGGGCCACATTATATATTTCCCACATTTATGACAGCCGAAGGAATAAAACATAAAACAAAATCAGTGCACATCTTATCGGAAAAAATCTGGGTAAACTAAATAGATTCCTGTCTTTAGTTTTAGGCAACCAAATTAGTGTGATGAATGATACTGTCGTTTTGACTTCAAAATTTCTCTAAAATCAGATTCCAGATTCGTTTGGTGGGCTGGATGAAATTATGTGGCGGGCTGGATGTGGCCCGTTGCCCATAGTTTGGAAACCCCTGGTCTACGGCAACCACCTGTCTGCGCCTTGTTAGAAAACTGTGGATCCACTTCAGAAGCTCTCCACCGATGCTTTGGGCTCTCAGTCGAAGTCTAGGTATACAACATCCACAGCATTCCCGTATACATATATCTTCTTTAGAACTTCATACGTCTTTGAAGGCTCATGTTTTCAATATTTTTTTTTGAACACTGTTATTACCCGTTATTGCTTCAAATGAAACAGTTTTATTGTGTTGCGCCCTGAATACGACGATGGAAGCGCGATAAGTTTCACACGCAGAAGTGTACTTCGTTAACTCATATTCCGTTGAGGATGTGAGCAAAGAATTCCTGTGTACTAAGTGCTACAAAATTAATGTCTATTCCATTGGACTTAGCAACCTTCTGAAACGCTCACACTCACACTCCCACACGTACCCCTGGTCTGTAAAACGAAGTTTCACGTCGAAGATTCGTGAGCTCTAAGGGCTGGACTACTGGGAACGTCTGAAATTTCTCCAACTGTATTCGTTCCAGCGAAGAAGGAAGAGATACCTTATAATCTTAACGTGGAAAATGATTCGTGGATTAGTACCAGACTTCATGAACGAGACCATGAGGCTGCGCGCAAGGCAGCACATTCATTTTGACGAAATGTGTGTTGCGCCGACGTTCAGTGCGAGGGTGGCTGGCAGCGTTAGGACTAGACATGAACAGTTTTTCTCCGTAATGGGACCCAGACTCTTCAAATCTCTGCCCAGAGATCTGAGAGAATGCGATGGTTCCCTGGACGTCTTCAAGATGAAGCTGGATAAATTCTACAAACTATTCCTGATAGGCCTCCCTTGCCTCACTATCATCAAACGGCAGAGGGAAACGGTCTCATTCAACAGTTCGCGGGTATGCGAAGGCACACCATGCACACAGAGCGGCGGCACGGCAGTGTGGCCCGGGCGTGAAGGCCCAAACATTTCTAAGGTGTCTAAGGTTATGAGGGTATTCAAATGTTCACGAGTATATTTGAGTATTTATGAGGGTATCAGACAATTTTAACGGGCTTTTGAGGAGTTTTAAAACGTGAAAACGCACATTTACTTTCATATGAGTTCAACAATAAAAAAGAAGTACCCCATTCACCACAACTTGGATCCGCTTTGGTGACCATAGGCTGGGAAGTTAGCATTGTCACCGCTGTTTAATCTGTTTCCGCGGTACGCGAGCGTAGCGCAAAGCTGGCGAACGTTTATTATGGAAGCATAAAGTGTTACAGAAACCTGAAAAGGGCACGTCAGTCTGCCACTTCCGAGGACTTTGCTAATTATTATTTTATAGATATTGAATTGGTTGGGTAGATTTAGTTAACTGTATACTACAAAGGAACTGAATTTTTTTTACACTAGATTATAAACCGCAATAGGTCAAAAAAGTGAACGTTCTCTAAAAGTGCAGCTTTATCATAGGCGAATTAAACACCTGCTTCTACAGGCGTGAAGAGAGCGACGCAAGTTGTCATAATTACAGGTTGTCAAGCGTCGTATTTACAGCCTCATTCACAGCCGCACTTCCTGCCCGACCCCCCCACGAGCGGCGTGTAGAGAGGTGCACATGTACACGCGGCCCCAGTCGGAGTGGAGTACCACACAGTTGCACGATCGGACTACTGTGCAGCAGACGGTGATGACATGTTTTACGTATATCGGCAGTGCAGCACGTGAGGCACGGCAAAAAGCTCTCAGATAACTCCTAAAATCTCAAAGTGTGAAATGTTTTGCCCAGCAATTCTGCAAAGACGAAATTTACCGGTGGAAATATGAGTTATAAAAGTGTACAGATCATGACGGATCAAATGTATAAAATCAATTATTTTGTTCCGACAAAATGAATTTTTCGGACAATGCGTCAGATAACTTTTTGACTCCCGTCGTACATCGGTGAACTGTGTCGGTCAGTTCACCCAGCAAATAATTTTAATTGACCGTCAGTATTCATATGCGGTTATCTGTTTTAATCCGCCATTGAGAGACAAATAAATATCTTTAAAAATATTAGTCGCACATGAAGTCTAACACGTCACGGGAAAAACGCTCAACACAACTTCGAGGTGGTGGGAAAATTCCTGAACTACAAATGCCTTTTATGATAGTTTACGACCACGAAGTAGTGCCATCAAAGTTGTAAATGTCTCCAACTTTGAAGCACTTGTCTTTAACAAATAACCGCATGAAAAACAGTTTTGCGTGATAAATCAAATGAAGAGGAGCAACGCAACCTCCATGCTTAAAAAAGGCAAATTATTATTCAGGACAAAACCAATCTTAAAAATCCCTGTGCTGGAGATCGTCGTTCGTAAAGATTGCATTTCGCATTTCGCAGTCACCTCATATTGAGGCGCTCGACGTTCCTGTAGAGCTGCGCTTCCAACTTATGTTGCAAGTTGTGTAGGGCGCAGTGGACGAGAATTGTTGATTTTCGACAGGTTGGTTTCAAGATAGAATACATTCATTAAGCTGAATTTTCAATGCCAGCGGTTCAGGATGGATTTTGCTGCTGGATTACCAGGAATGTTAAGAGTCTCAATAAAAATTACCACGGAGTAAAAATTTTGATCCGTACAACTTCTAGAACAACAGTAGCATCCTCATGAGTTTCCTTGCCTATTTTTTCTGACGATGTCGACCGCGTCTCTGATACAAAAAGGCCTGTAAATTTTTCATGCTTCGGTTTTTAATAGAAGGTCTTCGGTAAAGTTCTTCACGAAATACTGAGTGCCAAGTTAAAGCCCATGACATACGGGGAAGCTAATCGTGGTGAATCCAAAAATTGCTCAATGATCGCACAACTAGCAACTGGTCGAGAGCATTCTAGTAACCGGACGTTCTCCACATCAAATATCTCCGAGAGACACGCTTCATGCCCTCTGATGTTCATTACTTAATCAATGCCTTTAATTTCGGATGATAAATAAGAAGCATGTTTTATGGACGACAGGAAACTCTGCAACCGAGCATTCAGTAAAGAAAAATGAGAATTCACTCGAGGAGACCTTGGCCAGCTGCTCCATGGGTCTCAAATCTGACAAGGACCTTTAACACGGACAGACGGACGGACAGACGGTGAGCAATACCCATCCGCACGAATGAGTGTCACTGCTAGCAGATACTGAATGGCTCAAAGAAGGCGGCAGTTAAAGAGTAATTTGATCTTGGTGTCACATTCAGTGAAAACTCCGCAGATGATGAGAAAGCAGAACGCTTGAAAAAATGAGAACAAATTTTTTCCCTGATGGCAGTAAATTAAGAATATAATTTTTTTTAAATAACTCTACCTGGCTATGTAATTCTAGTCCGCACTCACTCAACCACTCAACCAGAACATAATGTGTGACCGCTAGTCCTTTACCCTGCAATGAAATTGATAATGCAGAAAATTCAGATTAACGGGACTGATGACCAAACTGTCACCTCGACTATGAATTGAGCCTATACGTGCTAGCACCGTGACGCATTAGTTTGAAATCATCCCACTGAATCATAATAGCTCAGTGCTGCTTGCTTGGTCCGTCCGTATCTTTGTTACTCTCTTCAGGATTTAGATAGGAGAAAATTCTCGGGTCCGTTTTTGTAACTGGTCAGCGAGACTGTCAGAGAAGGCAGTCCGTATCAGTGATACTGCAAATTACAATATTTCGTGTCAGAGCTACCGTAAATATGAGGGCATCTTAAGAAATTAACATAATTAGTTCCGCAATTCTGGGAGGGGCGCGTCAACGAGTTTCTTATATTATAGAACACAGTGATGGTATAAGTTTGTTTTTTGTCCGATGAAAGATCGCTTCTAGCTCGTTCCACTAAAATAATAACCTGTCCTTTAGTTAATCCTTGTTCACTGTTTAAAGGCTGGTCGGCCGCCGAAAGCGAATTTTATTGGGTGTTACCCTATTCGCTCCCACCATGAATGCTAGTTTCACTTTCCTATGTCATCATAACTGTTTAATTAATTGGCATTTAAATTGCAGTTTTTCTTATCGCAATCGTTCAACAAATAGAAGCATTTGTAGCCTGTAATCAACGAAGCCGCACATTTTCATCAAAAGCAATAGTTGATACTAAAGAAACATCACTGAATAGCAGTTGAGCTGAAAGTAGCAAAATATCAGTTGACGCACATAGCTGCGAACGTGATGCATACGAAATGTCTTTCTTAACAAGAAAGACCATGTTACTCACGAACAGACTTTCAAAAGCTGCAAAACTTTAGCTACCCAACCAGCAGACTAGGTCGGTCAGATCAATAACTTTCTATAAGGGCTGCTCATTTTTAAATGAAACTACGGCTTCAAGCTAAAGATTACTGACCGTGAGACTCGGCTTCGCTGTACATTACGAGACCGTTGGGAGCTGTCGTGGTGAAACCAATGTACACCTGGGACAAGACAAATATTTCTGATCAGGGAACAAATTAAATAAAATTTCAATAAGCACTTACTATGCGGTTTATGAGTTCCCTACGTGAATATACGAGCGATAGTATCGACTGCCATGAATCTATTTTCTGAGAAAATGACACTGAATTCAATAATCGTTCACTTTGAGATAGTATATAAGATAAAATGGATCAATGTTGCGAGACAAGTATCTTGAAATACATAATAACGGTGAATTAAAAATTCTAACATGTTTCTCTAAAAAGAAAAAAAACAGTAAGTAACCCTTAGGGTCGATACTTGAACGGATTGTAAAGATTGTGCATATTCACATCAATGTCAGGAATAAAATTGCTAGCAAATTCAATTATCTCACTTGGACTCCGCTCCGGAAGTCTAGGGGGCTGCTTGGCTCCATCTTCAGGTACGAAGATCCCGAAAATCGAGGCACCGTGATGTACTGGTACGCCTCGCAGTACGCACCCGTGTAGTTGAAAGAACATTGGCACTGTGCATGAATGGCGGTCTCAGTTAATTAGGTAGAGGTAGCACATGGTAGGGCAGAGAGGACGAACATTTTTAAAACGATTGAGAAGTTTTTACCTGAATCAGTATGTATGCGTGTGGAACATGTAAAAATTACTCACAGTGAGCAGTATTGAATCAAGAATGAGTTTGTGTTGGCTTAATAACATCACAGTAGTAAATTCTCCATCTTATCTGCCTCACCTTGTGTCTCAAATTTCGAAAAAGATGCAACATTATTCTAAAAACTCCACTAAGAATTTTTTGAAGTAACTTCTTATATTTCAAAATTCAAATTAGAAGAAGTATTTCATAGTAGTATGAAAAAAATTCTTAACCAAACAAGGTCAACGCTCACCGTTTGGAAGCCATTAATAACTATGCACGTTCCTCCATGTAAACAATTGTTCGTACAAAGTTGTGGCTGGTCAGTAGAAGTTACTTCCTCAGTCGAAGAAGTAGCAGGCACTGTGACGTCTGCAGGTTTTTCAGTGATGTGCGAAGTCAAACCATCTTTTGAAGTTGAAATATGTGTTTCGATTAGAGTTGTGGATTCACGTGTGGTAGGGGTGGTTGATGGGGTTAACAAATCTGCAGGTAACGATGGAAACTCTGTTTCAACTGTCGTAGCACCAGGCGGGGAGTAGCCCAGCTCTGGCATCTGAGTCTGATACACTGCAGTTGGCTCCGTTACAGTAAGATCAGTTTCTCTCGCTACGGAGACCGTACCCAACTCCGTAAAAGTGGCTGGCAGTATACTCACTCCTTCTGTGGAGCTCTCAGAACTTACTGCATCAGTCGAAACGTGTCGTGAATCTAAAGTATCCGTGGTGCTTAAAGATGGTGTTGTAGAAAACATGACCTCTCCTCCCGCAGTTAGCATTGCTTCAGTCGACGTTATTTCTGTTTCTACTTCTGTAGATGCGGCAGCTGAGTCAGGCGTCATCATGAACTCGGTGTCTGCAGGTGTGAAAGTAGTAAATCCTTCACTCTCCGTAGTAGAAGCCAAAGGAAAGGGAGAAGATTTCTCTTCAAGACTATCTGGCTCCAGAGTAATGTTTTCAGGACTCAGTGTTGTTGGTCCAACAATGTCGCCAACATCAGTTACTGTTGAGTCAAATGTTGACGTGCGATCGTCTACAGAAGACTCAGAATAACCAGTTGTCGCTACAACAGTTAATTCGGTTTCCAACTCAGGAAAAGATGTTGCAGTATCGTGAAAATCTAATGGTGAAATTGAAGTTTCTGTTATAGTTATATCACTAGATGTAAATTCCTTTTCCAAGGGCACACTCAGAGTAGTAGAAAAATCATCTTGGACATCAGTAACAAGCCCACCGACTTCAGTCGTAACATCAGTACTCACAACGGGAAGGGTAGTTTCAAAAGTGGAATCGAATTTCTCCGTATAGCTTTCAGAAGCAACTTCAGTACGAGTGACTTCACTACCAAGTGTGAAAAACTGAGTATGAGCTTCTACGTCTGGAATGCTTTCCTTCGTTATAGTCTCCTGGTCAACGGTCGAGTCGGTAGAGTCTTCATAGCTCATCACTGGCGTTGTTGAACGATTTGCCATCAATAGCGTGGTAAGCGCGGCAGTTGTCGAAAACCCTAGAGCGGTAGGAGCAGCAGTCGTTTGATTATCATTTACTGCTTGAGTAGGTTTTAAATTGTCTGAAGAATCTGTAATGAGAGTTTTATCATCGGACTCGGGCTTCTTTGGAGTCGGGGAAGGAAATTCAGGAGTCCAAAAAACGGTGTATACGCTAGGAAAGTCACTAAGCATAGTCGGGGTAGGAGATAATTCAGGCTTGTGTATCGTCGTTCTATACGCCTCTGTAGTATATTCTGCTTCAGCTTTCACTGGCGATGTTGGAGTCACTGCGAAGGTAAGGAAGGAGGTCGAGGCAACTGTCGTGTTACCGTACGGATGAAATGGCACGTCAGTTGTGATTGGCCTGTAAGGTCGGTCTTGAAACCAATCTGGTAATTCCAGGCAGTTGAGTCCTTGCTCATCGCATTCGCATAGGCTGCCAGTTCTGTCGCTCGGACAGCTGCAGGCGAAGCTGTCCACGCCGTCGATGCACGTCCCACCGTTCATGCATCTGCCCCACAAACGAGAATACATAATGAAACAGAAGTTCAGGAACAGTAAACACAGTCGGACTGTCAATTTTTTAGACTGTTGTTGACTCTGGTGATTTCCTCGTCAGAACGTGTCTAACACTGGATTTACTGTACAAATTATGTTGAAATTAATTCTTTGTGGACAATAATCGATTACCGAACATTTTTTTAGCCCCAGCGTGTTTTGATGGTGGGTATCATCATTAAAATAATTTTTCTAAATGTAATAAGTCCAGAATAACAATTTACAAATGGACATGTTACAACGTATTCTCAATCTTAAGAGGTCTGGTTCACATTTGGATTGAGCAAATGCCCTAATTTTACTGAATTGGCGTCCTCTAATTCATGAACATATTTTTAAAGTTTCAGAACGGCATTCAACGCAAAATTACTGATCCCGATTTTAAGTTTATTCATTTATTTATTCCTGCTTATAATCATTCTAATGATCAATAAAGAGTGGACGGAAAAAGTGGGGTCATATGAATTCGATGGGTCCAAAAAATGAAATTATTTAGTTTCAGGGGAAGCAGAGCACGTTGTGGGATGAAGGCCATCAGGTATCAAGTATTAGGGGCATTGGAGTGCTGTATTGAGGTATTCGCTAATTCCTAAACTTCAGATAATACATTCACTTTTGGCCAAATAATATTAGACTTATAATTAATCTAGTTGGGAATGAGTTAGAATCATGGTAGGAATGACGAAAATGCAGGCGAGCGACGGCTACGCGCTGTGAGAGACCTGCTGTGCACGGTAGAGTTTAGTGATCCAGGATGAATTTCAAATTGGAGTGAGTGAGTAAATGGTACCTGGCACACATGTTGATAAAGGGGCTGGAGTGATTTGTATTTCATATAGACTGATGAATGATGTGATGAGTGAGAGGAACTCTGGGTAAGAGAAGCATATCTAACACGAATGCAGGGGGAGTGTGAGATTCAGAGAAATAAAGAAATGGCAAATATGTGTCAGTCAATCCTCACATGAATAATTATCCTTGCTCGTGGCCTGTTTCACTTTGCTTTTTTTCTCGCTAAGTGTGGCATCTTTATTGCTCTGTGTAGCATCTTTATTGCTAAGTGTAGCATCTTTATTGCTAAGTGTAGCATCTTTATTGCCAAGTGTAGCATCTTTATTGCCAAGTGTAGCATCTTTATTGCCAAGCGTAGCATCTTTATTGCCAAGAGTAGCATCTTTATTGCCAAGAGTAGCATCTTTATTGCCAAGAGTAGCATCTTTATTGCCAAGAGTAGCATCTGTCTCGCTAAGTGTGGCGGCTACGAAGAAAACTGAGGTAGGACGAGGTAACGCAGAAGCAGCATGATCTACCCGACTGAGCAGCATGATCTACCCGACTGAGCAGCACGACTTACCACGCTGTGCAGCACGATTTACCAGGCTGTGCAGCATGATTTACCAGGCTGTGCAGCATGATTTACCAGGCTGTGCAGCATGAGGCACACGGCTCCCGCCCCACTGGACCCGAAATCCCCACCTTCCAAGATGGAGGCAAGAGGGAACGCACGGTTGGATTTAAAATTATGACTTTCTCTTCCCAAGAAAGTAAAGTCTCGTACCATTCGTTTGGAATCACTCACGACTCGTTTCATTTCCTCTCTGTGTAGGACCATCGATCGGAGCTCACAATTCGCTCGCCCGCCATGTTTGTTCGAACATCAAAAAGGAGTAAAAAACATGAACGAATAAAAGAACATTTTGCGTAAATGACTCAAAAATTTGCAGTAACGTATATGCGTCAATAAGATACAGCTAGGATGCTTTATGGAAAAGAATTGTTAGAATTTAAAAAAATATATACAATTCTAATGTCGGGGACAAGCGCTTTTGAAGAATCGTGCCCCACAAATGGCATTTATGAAATTATTCAAAAACGTAGACTGCAAATTTTGGCTAACTTACATATCTCTCCATTAACAATACGGCCAATAATGATGGTTAGTTGCTTACAAAGTACAAAAACAACAAAATGAGACATAAATAAAGTTAAGGGAAAGAAATAGTCCCACGTTGAGAAAAGAAATAAGCCTGACCTAGGGGCGTAGGGGAGACAGTCGTTGTACTGGCTCTGACACACGTCGCCGTGGAAGTCCGGCACGCAGTAGCACGTGGCGTTGCCGTCCTCCGTGATGCAGATGCCGCCGTTGTGGCACAGAGTCGAGTCGCAAAACAGCACTTCCGTGTCGCATAGCGGCCCCGTGAAGCCTGGCCAAGCAAAAGCTATGTGATGACATCGGAATCGATTTAATGTTTTCTAGTTGATTGTGGTTTATTTAATGAAGAAAGTGGGAGGAATGACACCGTCAACACGCGTGCCTAACGTAGCTGGAATTGGTGTGCTGCTAGAACCCGAGATTACAATAGAAGACGAAGGGATCCTCTTTTGTAAAAAATGTTCCACCTACTTCAAACCTACTACCAAGTAGTTGGGATATCCCGTTTCCAGTAGTACTGGTGTGCCGCAGTCTCAAAAATATCGAGTTTAGGCTTCCATTTAAAAAGAAAACTCCCTTGCCGAGGAACCGAGCGAGGGACCGAATGACTGGGAGACGCACTCGCTTCATCTCTTGACAAACAGATTGAACCTAAATTGAATTGATAATTTACGATTAATATTAAATTAATAATTTTCAATCTGATAAACAGATTAAACGTAAACCTAACCTAACCAAATGACGAGGAGACAAGCTCGCTTGGTCTCTTGACGCACAGATTGAACGTGAATTGAATTGTTGCCTTGTAAGTGACCAAGAAAAGTTACAGCATTGAGAGACTAAAATCCGTAAAATTTCAATCAGGCTCACCTCCTGGGGAGGCGAACTAAGGAGCTAACGCTGGCACGTGCATGCACAGGGTGAGGCAGAAAGAACTAAGAATTCCGTTTTCTCCGATTCTCAGTCAAATCAACACAAAGTCATTTTTAATTCATTACTCTTCATGACAGTAATCTTCATACGTTTTGGTTTGTACTCTAAGTAGACAAATTCAGCATACTAACAAATTCAGGTGAAAATTTCCTTTCAGTTCTTCTAAAACGTACGTCTTCTCTGCCCTTCCTCTACAGGTTGAACCTCCCAAATTCGTGGAATTCGAGACCTTAGGCTTGCCGGATCATTTTGCCTAATTTTCACTGCCTTTACCCGCAATATGAGATATTAAACTGCCTCTAGTTTTCACATTTTGGTAATTTTATCATCCGTCATCTGGTGGACCGTTGTCAAAGTAGGAGAAAACTTTCACCGGATTGCAGGTGTAATCGAATGACCGAATTTCGAAAGTTCTACCAGTACTAGACACTGACCGTGCTGGCAGGCGCAGGCGAAGCTGCCCTGAGTGTTGAAGCAGGCGCCGTCGTGTTGACAGGGAGACTCCAGGCACTCGTTCACGTCCGTCCCGCAGCGGCGGCCCGACCACCCTGAGCCAGAGAAAACCTCACTTCAAATTTATTTCAGCGACCAAACGCGGCCAGTTTCCTGCAATGTGACCCGCCGGGGGGTCATTTTACAGCAAAGGAAATAGCATCGTGACAGGAAACGTGTTGCTATTCCGATGCCGATTGTATGGTCGTTGAGAAAGTGTTGAGAAAACTCACTGCCTTCAAGTCAGATCGGAGACAGTCCAAAACAATTATAATGCACTACACGAACTAGGATAAAATTTTCATTCAAACTACAGCCGTAATGACACCGCACAATCTCGACGTCCTCACTCGCCTCCTAACTATCTTCTGATTCCTTAATCAGGATAAATGCTAATTGTTCCGTGACGACAACTCATTCATGGTAGTTCAATGAATACCTAAAGTCCCACGGATAGTAAACTAAGCAGGGCGGAACGAACCGACTGAAAGACATCATTAAATGTTTGTGTATCACAAGGCGAGGATTTGGAAAAAGAACGAGCAGAGGTGTAACTCGCTGGTCCGCTCTGGTGTGTTACTTTAGCAACGGGCACCTCGCACTCGTGGACCAGAGATTCTTTAAGCTCATAAGCAGTAACATGTACACATGTAACATGTTCAGTTACTTGTACACAGGTAACTGCAATTGGCTGGGCTGGGTTGGCTGGGTCACCAAATAATTTCCAACGTCGTGTGCATTCCGCGTACAAAAATTCACTTAGGCTGGTTGAGCTTCTCCTGGAGATGGACACGACAGTAACTTGTCAAACATCTGAGCTTGGAAAGCAAACCAATGGGGTAAGAGGATATGATTGATGTTAAATCCTGGATATATTTATTCGCCCACAAACGTTATCGTGCCTGCAACAGGATGATTTTCAGCAAGCGCGCATTAATTTGTCGTGTGTGGAAAGATAGCATGAACATGTCTCCGAATAATTTATCGCAAATAAACTTCAAGTCTCACGCTGCGTCAGGCACCGGTATCTCTGTGAAGAAAATCAAGATCCGTAACACCAACCGTACTCTAAAAATTCTCATTTTTTTACCTAAATTCGGAAACTACATGTTTCCACAATGCCATAGATAATACACTTGACCTGAAGCTCGTTATTCTAAGAATAAATAGTTAAGTACCTGATATTTTTATAGTTCAATACAATTTTTATCTCCATAACTTTCAATATAATTTTTTCACTTATTTGCAACATGCCTCTTGAATTTAGAATTCTCAAACAATATTTAAATATAATACGAATGTTTCTCATCTTCTAATTTCTAGAACTGATTTCCTAGAACATTTGTTACAGCATTAAATTTGAAATGGCTTCTTGCTTCTACTGCAACGTGCTTTCGTACCACCCTCATTTATTCAGCTTTGCCTCAATTTACATCGTAATGAAGCGCTCGAATTGTTGCAACCTAAATCATAAGAGAAGAAAGACCACAAAAAGATGAGAAAGATCGTACACTTTTGATGGGCACAGCGCGACCAGCGCGTTAGGGAGCTGCTCGTAAGTTACCACCAAACTCAACTGACGCTCCCCACTAAATTAAAGGAGCAATTGAACGGTCAGAATTTGCTAGCAATGACGGGACTACACACCTCGCACGGTGAGAGCGAGCCCAGTGTTGAAGCGAGACGTAAACCAGGCAAAACCTGTTCCTCTATAGCAAATAATAAAGCACTCGTGAAATGAAATGATAAATCACTATACTTTCAAATACCGCTTTCTTTTAGAATGAACAAATGAAGGGCCTTCAAAATAGGAGTGTTTTACGCAGAATGAATCTACAATAATTGAAAAAGAATAACAAGAAGCAGAGACGGTGTATTCCGAAATATGTCACATTCAATACATATTACGAGTCGGATTTTTCAAACAGTATCATTGCAACAAAAATACTAAATGCACAAATTACGTTAAAGATTCTAACAGTGAAAGGAGCTCATACTAGCGTCGCGTAGGACGTGTGAGTTTTAAAATGGGGAATTTCAATTCCGAATCGACAACAGCGCACTCGGACCAACATCCCAGAGATGCTGACGTTAGGAATAAACCTGGGAAAATTAGGTCGTTACCGGCGGTGCAGATGCAGGTGTACTCGAGAGCTGGCCCGTCCACACAGCGGCCCCCATTGAGGCAACGGGGCTCCTGGCCCCCTGCTACAGAACTGTTGCACACGCTCAGGTCCCTCTCGCAATTTTCTCCTGCAAAATCAGAAAACTTGGAGTCGCTGCTTCGTCAATGCAGTTAACATGTTCGCCCTGTAGTTTTTAGATTATAGCATTAGATTCTAGGAGTAAACTAACCCATTATTCTGCTCGGAGGCGAGTTCTAATGAATGTCTGAACGAAAAAATGAGTTAACTCTGACGCCTTTATCGTCACATCCGGTAACAGAGTTGGAAGGGGGTTTTGAGCCCGTTAAGGTAATGTTAAAGTAACGTACAAGTCAAATTTCCAAGTGACGTAAGAGTCACACCGGGGCGTTCAAGGCTAACGGTCACTCTCCACATGTGTGGGCGCTATGGCTGCTGATTCCGAAAGTCACTGTCGACATAAGTGGACGCCTTGGTTGTTGCATTTACACGTTCACTGTAGACTACACAGACCGTGTGAATGCACTGCCGCCATCATTAACAAATAATTACAGAAAGAGGACGAAATTACATGAAAGAGAGTTACTACGAACCATTGAGCTGCCCCATGTCATGGTGTATGAGTAATTTTCCCCAGAAAGGCCGTTACTTACAACGCTTAATTTGATCCTAGACAAGTCTAATGATGTGACCAAAAACGCACATTCTCTTGTATAACCCTTCTGCGTGGCCTGGAGCCCAGACACTACCCTTCTGCGCGGCCTGGAGCCCACACACTACCCTTCTGCGCGGCCTGGAGCCCAGACACTACCCTTCTGCGTGGCCTGGAGCCCAGACACTAAATAAGTGTCCCAAGTTGGGTCGCAGCACCTGGACGTACGACCAACCTTTTCCGCACGAAGGTCAAATGGACTCAAGAGTGCGTCGTGGAGAAGTTTGCACTAAAATCATCGTTACAACCAATAGCAATGCATGTCCGACCATCTTCTGCGTCCAGGTATTATGATACTTGTCCTAAAAAACACGCCCACGTACGTTATGATTAGCCTGTGTACCTAGGTGCTTGTATGACCCACCTGTGTGCCCAGGTACGTCTCCACTGGCACGTGTACGATTCACTTGTGTACTCAGGTATTCATACGACCCGCATGTGTACCTATGTACTTCTATGATCTCCCTGTGTACCCAGGTATTTGCATGACCAATCTGTGTGCCGAGGTATGCCGGTACACTGGTACTCCTCTGACCCACCGGTGCACCAAGGTATTACAACGCACTGGTACTTGTATGATTCACCTGTTTAGTGAGGTACGCAGGTACACTGGTAATTGTATGACCCACCTGTGTATCCAGTAATGCAGGTACACTGTTACTTGTATGACCCACCTGTGTATCCAGGTACGCAGGTACACTGGTACCTGTCGAGCAAGTCTTCACAGGTACCGCCGTTCAGGCAAGGATTGCTCAGGCATTCGTTGATCTCGGCCCCGCACAGTTCACCTGCGCAAATTTTCAACTTTGAAGCTGCGTCACACAAAAGAAATCTTTTTAAGTCTCCTATACCCAGTCTGTGATGGGTGCGTTTTAAATGAGGAGCTGCATCACACAAAGGAAATCTTTCTACACACATGTCTCCTACTCAATCCGTGAGTAGTACACTATCATATTTCAAGGCTTCAAACTAGTAAGAGAACTTTACATTTGACTGAGTACTACCCAGTATCAGGAAGTATAGTCACACGTACTGAATGACTTAGTTCAGATTGTTGAACTGTCATTGTTTGCTCTACACCAGAAGGATCGATGAAATATTGTGTGCGAAGTTCCTATCATTAAATCGTCTAAAATTAGTTAGGTGTATTTTTATTGCTCTTTTGATAGTTAAATTTCTACTGCAAATTTTATGCTCTCTCGTATTTCTGAAATTTAAAAAAATCACTTTTAAATGTTCGTCAGAAAAAAATCAAAGCTTATGCTTCTTGCAGGCTACACTTGTGCTACACAGCGGCGATAAATCACAGGTAAAAATTGTTTTAATGACCAAACTTCACGACGCCACATTTGAATCTTTCATTACTGAAATAAGTGAATTATTATTATCAATATTAATTAGCATTGGTTCATTTTTTTTATTATTAGCTACTTAGTTTAAGGCTCGTGAATTAGTAGAACTCGGCTCATAGGTCTGGCTAGAACCATGGCTTCAACACAGCCAAGTTTCAATTTACTAATCTCACGACTCGTCAAAAACGAAACGACTTACTTTATTATTACGTTGACTCCGATTCTCCACACAGGTAAAATTACATGCCGACAAATATCTCTACTATGAATTTAAAAATGAAGGATTTTGGTTTCACAAATTTGGTTACTCTATTAATTTTCTTTCTAATCAGAACTAGCTTATTCGATTGATGAACACAAATTTGAAAAAAACTCGAAAATTTGTATTTATACATGATAGTGCTTTGGTTACAATAGGTTAGGTTAGAGATGATCGCGTGTACCATGTATGACCCATTTCGGAGTCAACGTGTTAATCTGAATGATAATTTCTCAGTGAAGCAGGTAGTGGGTCATAAATGTATTTCATCGTTTCCTTTGAAATAAACTATTCATGTTAACCAAAATACAGCCATATCGTATGCTATATCAAGTAAGTTTTACTTAATTTCTTATAGGTAACATTCATAGGAAGAAGGGATATATATACACAGTCATACGATATTCATTATTTTATCTACGACATTGCTGCATATCAGTGCGACTTACACTGATTACAGAGCTCCTACGAAATACTAATAAGATGGACGGGGAGACAAACCGTTAACCAGCCTCCCAACTAAGCTAACAACTAACTGTGTATTATAATATTAGTTGAATCAGCGATCGAGTATCTAAGCTACACAACCTGGACTGTAATAGTTTGGGTGTTCTGGTGTTCAAACATAGGCCACTATAAACGATACCGGAAACAACAAGTGAGAAGGAAATGCTTCGGTACTCGTTCGAATAGCACGGCAAAATGTTTCAAGTTCTGTCCATATAAGTCGAGGTACATGAAGATTTTAGAACTTTAATCTTCTCCTTGTTTGATCATACATGCGGTTTGAGTGTTCATTTTTTAGTTGACGTACTCGTACTTGAGACCAATTCGCTCTGAAATGTGAACGAATAACCCTCAATATTGTACAGGGGGCCTAAATGTAAGGTAGTACCAATGAGCAAAAATTTATCACTAAAAACAATAATATCGAGATATGCCCAGTCACCCTTTAAAGCGTCAAAAAGCGACCAAGCTAGGTTTCCACCTCACTAATCCGTCTCGAATATCACCGTTGACCGTCTTATTTACAGTTATTTCTTACATCATGTCTGTACAGGCAATACACCTAGAACGGATGTTGAGTTCGTCCTTTTCGAGTAGTTGAGCTTAGTGATGTCCTTAGAATTTTTCCTGTTTAAATAATTTGTTTCAAAGTAACATCGTGTTAGAACATCACGCATTGCATGTACAAAACAGGATGGGCCATATATTTAGAAACAAGATATTGAATAACTGTTACAGTGTAAATTCAATATCTTACCCTCTGTTTTCATATCAACAGAATCCATAATTAATATTTAGCCAACGTAAAAAGACAATATCGTTCTTTGATGAAATACGAAGTCTCAAGAAGCGAACTACAAATGATATACATCACGTAGGAATGCCAAACTGCGATATTGCAAAAGGCTTTGAACTTTTCAGACCAATGCTTTGGAAGACAGTTTTTGGAAAACATTTCTGCTGAAACTCAGCTTTATGGAGACCCTGCAGTAAGACGGGACGACTGTTCTAACAGCAAATAAGACTGATACAGGGATCATTTCCCGAGGTTCGGGTCCAAAGAGATACGGCCACCTTCTTCTCCAGATCTTAATCTAATGTACTCTTTTGTGTGGTCAAGACGGGGAAGGAGGGCTTGTCCAAGAGTTCACAACTTCGTCAAAGATTGAAAGGCTGCTCAACTCCGCGCATGGGGAAATATTTTTTAGGAAATGCTTCGTGCCGCAGCTCAGGATTAACGGCACAGATTTGAAGCTGTATGTAATTAAAAGAAACGACGGTCATTTTGAATGAATATTAACATCTCTTTTGTGATCTCCTTTCTATACTTATGCCCTGCCATGCTCATGTACTTGTTTAAACCAATACGTGCTGATTGGATTACAACTGAAATAAAAG
>VOMN01131030.1:0-15356 GCA_014899125.1 Orchestia grillus | reverse complement strand
GGGGTGCTCTGTGGTGCAGGTGAGGTGTGGGGTGGTGCTCTGAATAAATACAGAATGAGGTAGTTCGGAAGATCTTCTACAATGTACATTTCCCTGCGGTGCGGGCTGCTATTGAAACTTGCAATGTTTTGTTTCACTGATGATCGTGCTTCTCCTACATTTTGGGTTCAGTTACGACTCATTTTGGAGAATCATCGAAGATATCTCGAATATTTCTGTAGAGAAGATGAATGAATTTTATTAAAATGCAGCGCAAACCCTCGGTATTTCATATTTTTCACCTAAAAACCAACTAAACCCCGAGCCCCGTTCAATCCTAGTACCTTTATGCCTATCATGATGCACATACGAAGCAATTATTTTGAAAACCAGCATATTATTACCCTCTTCCTCATCCCTTCACCTTCTTCATCTCAACCTGCTTTCCGGCACCGCTAACTTGCGTTGTATGCACTCAAATGTGTGCGCGGACTAACGTACAGTCATTGAAGTATGAGCCTCGAACCGATGTTTTGGGGTCACCTCATCGAGCGTTGTGTTGAATTCACAAACGTCACAAACATCATTAATCGCTAAGGGGGCCACCGGCTTGTCATCGACGACTCCACGACCATGTAACACTCGCGTGGCTTAGAGTGAACAACAAGTCATTTCTGCCTTTAACCGAGCAGAAATCAATGGGAGGGAAGCTGCTCGCTCAATCGCACCGGATGGTAGAAATTTCTCGGTAATGTTGTTCCGTTTTTTCAAATATTTTCTTGAGCAAGGGCCAAGCTGCGAGACACCCAAACGGGAGGTTTTTAAAATCTGCCTTTTCGTATCAACGTTACTCTAAATTGGCTGCGCGATAAAAAGATATTCCCTAATTATTGAGATTGTTACAGATATTCTGAGTTATGTAATGCTTACTGTTGTGTCTCCATGGATATCCCTTCGTGTACAGGTGTCCTGTAGTGGGTATTTTTACGATGATCTTAGGCCATTTTTAGGACTGTAAATGAGTATTTTAAGTCGCTTGCGAGGATTTTTTTGGTATCGTTATCAGTTGAATAATAACATGAAGAAAATTAGTGCGAATTGAATGAATGTTAACTAGCATAATTTGTTTATGTTTTCGAATTGTGCTAGTTAACATTCATTCAATTCGCACTGATGGTTCCCTGGACTGTAATTTTGACAAAAGGAACTTCTCAAAACGTCCACCATTCGCGCTGCTGAGATGATTAGTATAATCAATGAATGGGAACTAGCATAATAAGTATAGTCAATGTATGGGAGCTAGCATAATTAGTATAGTCAATGAATGGAAACTAGCATAATTAGTATAATCAATGAATGGGAACTAGCATAATTAGTATAACAAATCAATTGTAACTAACATAATATCACAAATGAATAATTCGTAACCAGCAGGTATAGAGGTAACAGCTACTGAATTGGAGGCACTTCTACGGTACCTGACAACTACTTCCTTGGTACTTGACTAATATTTCACTAGTCTTCGAATTATGTGTCACCAGTAGCTAATTACTTCTTAATCTTATCATTATTAGTCGTGATTAATATACTTCATATCCTATTTTATTTGCAACTTCATATGTAGACAGACCATGGTTTTTCTCACGAGTTACAAAGCTAATAAGTCGCTCGACTAAAATGCTGCGCTAGAAATTTTCAGTTCTGATTGCATTTGTGAATGCGTTTCACGAACTTACGTAACAGATTCCCAGTGCAAAGCCCATTTTCTTGTTTTGGTTCTTTAAAAACTCGACAGCGTGCGTAACTTCTGTTAAAAACTCGCGATAGTACACTCAGAAACAGTGAAATTCGATTACGATTTCTCTAATTGAGTTACAAGTGGGGAATCTTAGTCTCTTAATAAACCTAATTATAACGACATGCAGAAGAATCGAGTTCCAATAGAAAAGCTCAAACTCAAAGGTTCACACTTCGCACCAAGCTCGGAAACCGTCGACAGCGTTCCGAGGAATTGCTTTCCGATATCACCCGGAGAGACCATCGAGAACCATTGTCTGTTACGGGTGAGACTCCATCGATTACTCATGCAATAACCCTGCCACCATCGAACGGGCACGAAGGTCTTCAAGGCTTGGTCTTCTTGAACTCACCTGCCTTCGTAGAATTATTTTATTCCTGTCAAGAGTGGACGAGCGTTTCTGAGGCCCGTTCGGCACGTGTTTTGTGTGCTATTTTAGATATATAGCGTTTGTGTGCGCGTATGTAGGAATGTGCACATCGTGTGTGTGCGTGTGTGCAGCGTACGTATGAGTGTGTGTAGCGTATGTGTGTGTGCAGGGTAACTATGAATATGTATACCGTATATGTAAATGTGTCAGTTAGTTGATGTGCGTCTTTTATGAGATATGGAAACATTTGAGCCATATACTCAAAAGTTATTTTCACTGGTCGCGGTGTTACAGTCAAGTGGGAAATAAGAGATGATAAAATGATGCAGGAGATGCACTACTTGTGGGTCCAGAGAAGCTACCAAGCTGCGGGGGCAGACCGTATAGCGAGAGATGAGGGCTTTTAATCTAAAGTGAATTTTTAATTTTTTATAAAAAGCTTAGGCTCGTACCTATGTGGATAACTATATAACAATAAACAAGTAGCATAAAATTACGAACTAAGATTGGCAAGCATAGTATGAATATGCAATTGAAATAAGAGGTCACGCACATACACGTATACAAACATATTGGAACAGGTCGACATACTCAGACGTACGTAATATGACCCTTCAATACCTCGCGAGAAGCCAGCCTCAAGACTTTTTTTAAATGCCAACTGTGAGCAATTTTGGTGCATGCTTGTGAGATTGGAGTTCCAAAATTTGTTACCTGTAAATTAGGGGAACGCTATACCGGGATTTAGCTCCTGAGCGGAGAGGATGCACGAGCTCATTGCAATTCCTGGCAAGGGATTGGGGCAGAAATTATTGGGGCCCAATAAATAATTGGGCAGAAATTATATTTCATGGAGTTTTGGGTCGTGCTGATGATTTTAAATATGAGACATTTGTATATTTGTATGTTGTACAGTATATCGAAAGGCAGAGATTATGAGAAACCTCTCTTCAATGTTTGAGCATTAAAGATAATTCAGAATGGCGTGAGTTGTTGACCTTTGAACCGAAAGGTAAATTGTTTATGATGAAATTGCGAATTTCATTCCAGATATGAATATGATTTATTGGACTCCATTATTTCAAATATCTTACTAAAACTTGGAAGTACCCACAATGACCTATAATAATAATAATTTTTAATACATTGTTCATCTTTATTTTGAAAATTAGAATTACTCTATCCATTTATATAAGAAAGTTCCATGAGAAAGGGATTTATTTTCTAGATTAGCAAGAACAAGCGAAATAATGCCAGCGATAAATTCTACCACCCTTACGGGAAAGTATTTCAATTCCATTTGACTTCATCTTCATGGCATCGCAATAGCTCATAACCGCGGTATTAGAATCAGGAGCGAAAAATAGAATGGTTCACATTTTATTGAGCTTAATAGTACATGTGATCATTTAAGCTTGGGTTAGTTTGAAGGGTGTTAGCAATGTTCTTGCCTTTGTTCACGGAAAAATTGCTGAATTTATCAGGAATATTTTATTTTTAATGAGGTTAGAAATATTTTATTTTCATTTGTTATTGGTCTCTTATTTTCTTCATTTCATCTATGAAATGAGTTCAAAAGCCTCCATATTTTTTTAGCGCCACTTAATCAATGGTAAACTTTTGATGAAAACTTTTCTTATAGGCAGATCGAATTTTGCTTTCGTGCAGCAGAGTGAGGTGTGTTTCGAGCCTTTTCATATCACATTTGATATCTCGAGTGACTCGAGGTTTCTGCTTGTCCTTGGGCGTGAAGTTGCGATTAATAATCGGGCAAACATTTGCTGTATGCATCATTTATGAGGTCCGGCATCGTCACCATAGCATCATTAATTTGGTTAGCGGCAGAGTTACAGTCTGCCTGTCTAGTTTTGACATAAAAGTAAGCTCAAGTCTATGAGTTTGAGCGAGTTCCAATAAGATTTTAGTCATTTCCTACCAAAAAAGTTTCTTAGGAATATCTGAGAATAGTCAGATATTCCTAGGTTAATATTCCCGTCAACCTATCCCTCTGTACTGGGCCGGAAAAGTTACCCATGTAGCAGAATCTGAAGATAGTCTAGTAGGCTGAGAAGCTTCTGGTATAAATGCTTTTGATTGTACGAGATTTAAGAAGTTCAATGTTGAATCACAAGTCTTAGAGGTAAAAAGATCATCGTTAAAATCGCCTCATTTTTTACATCGTATTGAAATTTGTTGAAAGACTAATTCGGTTTTGGTAAGTAGTTAACCCAGTTGAATAGCCAGAGGGAAAACGGTAGAGTAAATATTTTTGTACCGTTTTTTATACCTCAACAAAAAAGGTTTCAATATTACATTCATTTATTTTTAGTTCTGGTATACTCGTGAGTTTGTCAGATATAAATACTCTTGCTTTCCCGCCGCGATTACGGGGTCTCCTTGTTGGGAGGCGTACTATGTAAAATATTAACATATGCCATGCGTATCTTCTGGTACGACAGCAAGCAGCCTTCCGGTGATGCACATTGTATGCACATTATGTTGTATAGCCCTTACATTATACATTATCTACGTCCAGTCATGCGATTGTACGGACATACAGACCGAATGGGATTGCCGGTATCGTTCCCTTCGGATTTTTATAAATCCTTTTTCGTTTTTTATCGTTTTCCTCAATCGTAGAAATCAAGTTCTAAAGCGCGCGCGATTTTTTCTTGGTTGCAGTCCTTCTGAAACCACAACTTATCTAGAAAAATTTACGTTTAAAACTAACAAATTTTGACGGTGTATCCTGAATGCCTGACGTTTTCCAACACCCATGTCCATTTTAGGGATTTAGGTGAGAGAAAATTCCCGGGTGCGTATTCCTAAATTAATAGCGAGATTATCAGGTAAGGCAGTCCGTATCACTGATACTGAAAATAAGATTTTTCCATGCCCGAGTTGCCATAAACAAGAAGACATCTAAGAATTTAACATCATTTTGGGAGACACTCCACGGTTACACCACCACAGTCCTGACCTCCCTCCGCCCTCCAACGTCCCCCTTCCCCATTCTAGTGAGTGCTCGGGGGCAGGGTCCTAGGATTAGAGAATTATGCAAGCAAGAATGGAGGCCATCGATTGTCCNCCAAGTACCATTCGTCATTGCAATTGGCGTATTGATGTTATTGTCAGTGCCTCATCATAGTGCACCGAGCTTTTATATATTTCTTCGCCTGTTTGTGTGTGTGCGTAGTCGTTTATTAGTTATGCGGTGGAAGAATTTAGAGAAAATATTTCTCGAGTCCGAGTTCCCAGTGAGCGAGATGGTGTAAGAGGAGTCAGTCCGTATCAGTGATACGTGAAATTGCATTATTTCCCTTGAGATTAACCGTCGTTTCTGACGGAAAGGAGGTGCTAGTCTTCAATATTTTACGCCTGTTTTACCTTGAGCCTTAGTACTTTGGAACCTGAAATCTCAGATCTACGACTCTTGAAAACCTACACGGAGCACTGAGAGGCCCAACAGGTTTCCTTACGTATTTGATCGATAATTACTGTCACCGCTATATTGTGTCTGAAAATCCACTTGCTGGGTTTGAGTAAAGTAGATGATCGTCGAGGGAATGTTTTATTTGCTTGCGACGAGTGTATTTTATTAATTCAGGTATTTCGCGCGCATATTTTAGAGTCGATGTAAATTTGCGGTGCGAACGATGGCGCCTCTGCTTCACCACCGGTGTTGTGCACGGGAGTGGTGCACAAATCCTTTGTACTAACGCAACACGCTCAGGATAGTGTGATTCATGGACATTTTCCAATGAAAATTTCTTAAGGAAAAAATTGTTCATTTATAATGCCCATGCTATAAGTGAATGAACATTAGAAAGCTTTGTGGTGAGATAAAAAAATGGTCTTTGCTTCTGATGCTGAAATAAAAAAATATTTCAATATCTGCCTACATCATGACGGGTCCGTAGACTTGATTTCATTGTGCAGTATGTAAGGAGGTGTACAGGTTTCTAAGAATACGATGAATTCTTTATCGTAGAGTTAGGTACGTAATTTGTAGCTCATTTTGAAGCTAGTAATCTCAATTACATATTTCAGGGCAATATGGTTGAAAGTAATAAGTTGTTATATGACTTTTGATCGAAATGCCATTGTATCTGTTTATAAGAGGGGTGAAACTATGTCATCCCTCGCAAAAATATTGGCTGTTCGTCGCAAAGCGGCATGGAGAGTCGTGAGGAAATTGAAACGAAATTGGACAGCGATTGCTGCTACCGGAAGGTCTCTATTTTTTATTTCTTCGTGGACCAAGACAGACAACCATAGTCGCATTTGTGATTATTCCGTGTTTGGTGCCCAATGTTCTCAAATACAGCTATAGGTTTCCTAAAGAATAATATACTGCGGGTATTCTGTGGAATGTTATAGGAATCCTAGGGAATACTATGCTGTGTGAATCCTGTGGAATGCTGAGTATCCTGTGGAGTGCTATGGGTATCCTGTGGAATGTTATGGGTATCCTGTGGAATGCTATGGGTATCCTGTGGAATGTTATGGGTATCCTGTGGAATGCTAGGGGTATCCCGCGGAATGCTATGGGTATCCTGTGGTATGCTATGGGTATCCTGTGGTATGCTATGGGTATCCTGTGGTATGCTATGGGTATCCTGTGGTATGCTATGGGTATCCTGTGAGGAATGCTATGGGTATCCTGTGAGGAATGCTATGGGTATCCTGTGGGAAATGCTATGGGTATCCTGTAAAGAATGCTATGGGTATCCTGTAAAGAATGCTATGGGTATCCTGTAAGGAATGCTATGGGTATCCTGCGGAATGCTATGGGTATCCTGCAGAATGCTATGGGTATCCTGCGGAATGCTATGGGTATCCTGTGGAATGCTATGGGTATCCTGTGGAATGCTATGGGTATCCTGTGGGGAATGCTATGGGTATCCTGTGGGGAATGCTATGGGTGTCCTGTGGGGAATGCTGGAGACATGCCCTTATTCCAGCCTAAAGCTTTCATAACCTCACAAGAACTGCGGTCGTCGCCTCGTCTCCGGTGAGAAAAACAGCATTAACAGTAACGACAGCAATGGCAACAACAACGATAGCAACAGTGACTGCGGTAATAGCTGCAACAGTAATAACAGGAATAGCTCAACATTAATAACAGCAATGGTGGCCACGGCAATAGCAGCAATGGTGGCCACGGCAATAGCAGCAATGGTGGCCACGGCAGTAGCAGCAATGGTGGCCACGGCAATAGCAGCAATGGCGGCCACGGCAATAGCAGCAATGGTGGCAGCAGTAACAGCACCAATAGTGGCAGCAGTAGCAGCACCAATAGTGGCAGCAGTAACAGCACCATTAGTGGCAGCAGTAGCAGCACCAATAGTGGCTGCAGTAACAGCACCATTAGTGGCAGCAGTGACAGCACCAATAGTGGCAGCAGTAACAGCACCATTAGTGGCAGCAGTAACAGCACCAACAGCCCTTAGAATAAGAGTGCTGTTATGACGCTCAGGAGAGGCTGCAATCGATGCTGAGGCCCTCAGGACGGATCGCTTTTCATTTATTCAGGACTGACTGAGCCGCTCCAGGCCGCATGACGTCATGCCCTCTCGAACAAGACGTCCACCAATCACATGCTGCGTTCACAACGGATGGTTTTTATAAACTTTCAGCCATGGTGAAAAATGCAATGTTTCGCTTCGCATATGCGTGTTTGTTTTGCTAATGAACGGTAATTTCTTGTAATTGAGTGATGCTTCCTTGAAGGATTATATCCTTCCCTAAGTGTCGGTGTGGCTGTTCAAGCCCTGTGGGGCTGTTCAAGCCCTGTGTGGCTGTTCAAGCCCTGTGGGGCTGTTCAAGCCCTGTGGGGCTGTTCAAGTCTCGTGTGGTTATTGAACAGTCTCGAGGAGTAGGCCTACTTCAAAATCCTCGACTCTTGGCGTGTTGATAAGGGGTAGGTATCAGTAAAAAGTTTATGCTACTGCCTGCACATATTGAATTGACATCTGAATGATGGGATGGATATTATCGTTGAATCTATGCCTAAAGCTTGGGTGCTTCATGTTATCGTATGTGAAATTATTCGTATTTGAATCTTAACATAATCAGTTGTACCTGAGATCTTACTCATATTCACAGTCGCACCTGGCAAGTCACATTCACACAGTCGCACCTGACTGGGGGCACCCTCACACCTGACCAGTGTCTCAGCTTATCTAGATTTTGAAGAGTTAGTAACTCGATGAAGGCAGGATTAATCAATCAAACTGCGCAAACCAATAAGCTAATCAGTCAAACAATGTGAGCGAATCAATTGAACTGTATTCCAGTCAGCCATGATGTGCATTTTCTCGGCAGTTCCCGGTCGTCTCCGAGTCTTGCTGTTGAAATACTTATATCTGCAGTGGGTTGGTTCTACGCAGCTCTTGTCTCACGACTCTACGACACTTGCTGGGAGCTCTCATTGGTAGCTGTTCAACAGGACTGTTACGTGTTTGACAAAACTGTTTGCTGATAATACACCAAAAGAGAATCAGAAGGTTTTGACGGTAGGGGGAATTTATATTCAAAATTGATCTTTGGGTATTATTTTAACTGCAAATCCTTACCTCAGGGACAGTCTACATTAAATATACGCTAGTCCTTTGTCAAGTATAACTGTAACGTTGCAAAGGATGTGCAAAAAGGAGCTGATATAAAGTTTACTCCCCCTGCTCCCTATATTTAAGTTTATCATGATCGAACGAATCTACGTATTCTGCTCCCAAAGTTTAAGTATCTCACTCAACCAAGTCTACGCACTCTACTCCCAATATTTAAGTATCTCTCTCAAACAAGTCTACGCACTCTGCTCCCAAAATTTAATTCTCACTCAAACAAGTCTACGCACTCTGCTCCCAAAATTTAATTATCTCACTCAAACAAGTCTACGCACTCTCCTCTTAAGATTTAAGTATCTCAAGCTCAAACAAATCTACGCACTCTACTCTTAAGATTTAAGTATCTCCTGTTCGTAAATGCCATCAGTGCTCTAAATAATTTTCTGATCTCTTAATTTTTCGTCAAAGAAAATAGGAAAATTGATCAATACCAAATCAGAAACCGAAACTTACGGGTTTTGCTAAATTGGGCTCGAATTTAATATTTTTATTATTTATCTGATTTACATCACTTTTCTTTTTCAGTGTAGAGAAAACAGTAGATGATATGCCATTGAACTGAGCTCAAGAACGTGTACGCATTGAAATCTCTACAATGAATGTTGTACGCTGTATTGTGTGATCATTAACGTTTTAATCTCTTATGAGCTTTGTTGTTGAAGATTATATGTATATTTCATCGTATATTTTAGTGTACTCGTATAATTCAGGAATTCTGTTGAAAGTTCAGACACCTAGGTCTTCTTTCGTCAGTGTATAATCTGGAAACCTCTAGATCTCACAACAAAGAGCTACACCCTGCTTTGTCCGCTATGGGCCAACAAAATTTGTAGAATGTGTTCCGAGAAGAAAAGACATAAGAACATGACCGCTTACTTCCGTCTGGGAACTCGAGGATCAACCCTTGCAGAGCTTCATTTTTTTTGTGTGTCTCACACAACGCCAACCGGTGTACGGCGCGACCGGGTGTGCGCGATTTATTTGTGGAGAAAATTCCGTGTTTCTAGTTCTTTCTTTTCGTCATTTCCCCTCCTCATGCGACTAACACGNTTTTTTGTGGCGGCATAGCGGGCTATCAAGGCATGAAAATTTTTTTTTTATCAAGGCATGAAAATTTTCAACTTTTTAAGTTCAGAGCAGTCGTATAACTAGAATTTCACTCGAATGCTAGTTTCAAATGAAAAAAAAATGTACCAATACCTGGAATTTGTTGGTATTTCCTCGAGCATAATTAAATTTAGGACTGGTAGTCCCCTCAAGAGACTTAAGATAGGCAATAGGATTGGTTACTTAGCTTTGTTTATATTTCATGTGTTGTGGAGACTAGCATACCCAGAAGACGCCGTTAGGTCACCTCAGCTATAGGTAGAACCCTGGGAGATCTAACTTTCGTGCCCACTTCCATTTTTTTTCATGCCTTTGTATCTATGTCGTTCATCTTTTCTTCCTCCTCATTCGTGATATGCTANCCAATGTGGGAATACACCTGCTGCATAGATTCCCTATTCCCAATAGTTCATATTAAATGGGTTCTTCTCTTCACTCTTTTTGCATCGCATTTTTTGTGGATAAGGATCTTTGAAGTAACAAATGATAATATGAATATGAAACGTGGTAAAATTTCTTAATTATAATTAAAGTAGTTGCAATACCACAATTGATACCAATAATAACAATAATACCGATAAAAATTATGACTCATTCAAGGCATATAATTAACAACTGAATTCCTCCTATCCTGTGGCGCTGACAGGCCTGGGCCGCACTGGTGTGCTGATTGCATGCTACCTGGTGTACTCCTTGCGCGTGCACGCAAGCGACGCCGTGCGCTACGTGCGTCACAAACGTGCAAACTCCGTGCAGACGCGCGGCCAGATCGAGCTCGTGCAGGAGTTCGAGATGTTCATCCTGCCGGAGTTGTACGTCTTCTGCAACAGGTGACGTGGTGTGAGGGGGACGTGCTGGGAGTTTGGGAAGTGTTGTTTGAGACGTGTTGTTTGAGACGTGTAGTCTGAGACGTGTTGTTTGGGAAGTGTTGTTTGGGAAGTGTTGTTTGGGAAGTGTTGTTTGGGAAGTGTTGTTTGGGAAGTGTTGTTTGGGAAGTGTTGTTTGGGAAGTGTTGTTTGGGAAGTGTTGTTTGGGAAGTGTTGTTTGGGAAGTGTTGTTTGGGAAGTGTTGTTTGGGAAGTGTTGTTTGGGAAGTGTTGTTTGGGAAGTGTTGTTTGGGAAGTGTTGTTTGGGAAGTGTTGTTTGGGAAGTGTTGTTTGGGAAGTGTTGTTTGGGAAGTGTTGTTTGGGAAGTGTTGTTTGGGAAGTGTTGTTTGGGAAGTGTTGTTTGGGAAGTGTTGTTTGGGAAGTGTTGTTTGGGAAGTGTTGTTTGGGAAGTGTTGTTTGGGAAGTGTTGTTTGGTAAGTATTGTTTGGGAAGTGTTGTTCGAGACGTGTTGTTTGGGAAGTGTTGTTTGGGAAGTTTTGTTTGAGACGTGTTGTTTGAGACGTGTTGTTTGAGACGTGTTGTTTGAGACGTGTTGTTTGAGACGTGTTGTTTGAGACGTGTTGTTTGAGACGTGTTGCTTGAGACGTGTTGCTTGAGACGTGTTGCTTGAGACGTGTTGCTTGAGACGTGTTGCTTGAGACGTGTTGCTTGAGACGTGTTGCTTGAGACGTGTTGCTTGAGACGTGTTGTTTCAGACGTGTTGTGTGGGGGGATGACATGTTGAACGTATGGAGTCTATGCTAAGTGTGGGACGTGCTCTATACGACAAATTTTGTACTAGGAAAGCAGGTTTCACGTGTGACCTTCTCGATGCGGTCTCGATAGCAACAGGTGCAGTTTGTTCACGCGTGTATGTGCACGTGGTGAAATTGAAAGGCGGCCTTGGTACACTGTAAAGAGAACGCATTTTATTTACCGTGGGTGCAATCGCTGGCGGAAGACGCGTCTCAGTGACGGGACTAATTCTACAGCGACCCGGTGGCCGGAAATAAATTTCTTTGTCTGTTCTCCAGAGGTTGAATTTTATCATGATTTTCACTTGACAGTGTACGCTAGACACACAACACGCACGTCAGTATGTTGTAAGCACAACACATGAGTCTGCGTGTGCTCGAAAGCACCACATACGAGCACTAACGAACTCGCACTGCTCGCAGGGAGTTCATCAAGGAGAAGCGCAACCACGAGTTCACGTTCCACTCGTACATGACGAGGCAGCGAGTCGTGCTGCACGGCTACGAGGCGCGAGCCCTGCGCTACATCCCCAAGGTGGGCCGTGTGGGGAATGGGGAGGGCTCAGGGGCTCCTGAACACTTTAAAGGCTATTGGGAACATTTTTGAGCTTGTTAGGATGGTTCAGGGGCACTGGAAATGTTTTGGGACGGCTGAGGATGTTTGAGAACGATGTGGGTCTTTGAGGAGTGTTTGGAGTTTTAGGAGTTACGATGTTTGAGGGCTGTTGGGGACATTTTGGAGTCTGTTGGGATGTTTTGGGGACTGTTGGGATGTTTTGGGGCCTGTTGGGATGTTTTGGGGGGTCTAGGGAACTGTAGGGGTTTTATTTAGTCAACAACAGCGTCCCGTACTTCCATGATGAACTCGCATCTTCAATTTCCGTTCACACCACACCGTCCTGTGTCCTTATGTCAACTCACGATTTGAATTCCAGTTAAAGTTTCTGGCTCCCAGTTCAACCAATATTTTTAATTATTGCAACAGGCTCTTACTCTTTCCACCCAATTCCAGTTGCTGTCAAAGTCCCTTATGCTATTTTAACTCACATTTCGAATTTCTCATTATGAAAATCTGCCTGTAATTTTTATTTTAACATACATATATAATTTAGCTCCGTAAAACCCTGTCCCCAACCCCACTTTCAACGCACGTTTCCAACCCCAGCTGATATACGTGATATGCGAGCGGCTCCTGAAGCTGTGTGGCTGCGGCTCAGCGCCCCCCCACATGCTGGCCCCCCTCGACATCTCCTACGACCTCGGCACCCCCTCCTTCACCTCCTACTTCATCTGCGCCCAGTTCGACAGGGAGGGGGGACGGGTGTCCTACTCGGCCCCCCTCAGCCTCGGCTCCCCCTCTTTATCCAGCAACCACGAAATGGCAGGTTGGTGGCCGGCAGTCGTTGCCATCTGCAAGACTTGTTGATTTGTGTTTTAGTGCTTTTTGAGGCGTGCTGCGTGGGTTGATTTGTGTTGGTGAAAGTGGTGGCTGTGTTCAGTGAAGTCAGGTCGGATGGCATGAGACTCTACAGTGCCTCGACTTCTGACCAGACTTCAAAATAAAGGACAAGGTTAGCATTCGATGCCCATATGCTGGTGTCTTACGCACTATCTTCAGACACTGACTGATTGTGTGAAGGGCCTTCATATGGAATTTTGTTATTCCAGCTCAAATGGAATTTAGCTACGTTTCTTTTCTATCTTCAGCTGATAGCAGTGACGCACATGTGAGTCGTCGTTGATTGTCTTATTCATATACAACTGCACCTCGAATTAGTAGACTAATTAAAGGGAGATGTTAGCCCTTCACGTGATTGCTCCGAGTGCGACTGTTCTCCAATTTCATACCCGACGTTCTGACTACTGGAATATTTATCTAAACCAGCGGATTTTGTCCGTTGTATTTAATATCCATTAATGTGGGGTGTCCGTAGGTGAAGGACACGCGATATTCTGCTCTGTTGAACCATACAAAAGAAGAGTTTATATTTAAAAGCTCTTCAACATTCCAACATCAGCAGTTATGGTGCTTTGGAAAACCGAAACTAACTTCATTGGTGGTTGAGAATTCGTTAACACTTTCGGGGATATTTTTTCGTCTTTGACGTACGCTCCTGTTCGGTCTTTTTTAGAACATGATATGCCCTGCACGAAATCCCGTCATGAAGATTATCACGGACCAATCCGCTGGATGGCCTGCAAAATACAGACACATTGTGGATTACACCCGAAATTCTCGTTTTCGTTGCCCGACACCGTAGATTACAACTGGACCAAAATTGTTGGGTTAATTCATTAGCCCTTAAAACATTAAATTAGTTTTGCGCTAAGCCTATATTGAGCTACTATGTACGATAAACAATTTGCAGCCTCATGGCTGTATTTAGCTTATGACAAAAACTAGCAGGAACTTACGAAACGAACAGTTTTCTTCTTCGGTTTTTGAAAGGTTAATGGCAAAGTTCGCTGCATTAGCACTGAAAGTTTCATGCCCCCCTCTCCCCTCCTCTCGTCCCATCCCTCCCCAGGCGCGTCTGTGGGCGCTGTGACCAGGAAACAGTCAGACGAGACGCTGACGTCAGAGGGGGACTTGCGGGACTCCCACTTCGCCAGCGGGGACGTGTCCATGCCGTCGTCCGCCATCTTCCCCAACAGAACCATCGACCAAACCGCCCTCGCTGCAGACATCCCCTCGTGTTTAAGCGGTGAGGAGGGGGGGTGGGGAGCGGGGAAGTCCACGGTTTCGTGACGGCCATCAAGTCCGTGAAGTTTTGTGAAAGCTTGATGGCTCCGATGCATAATGAGAACGATGGCGGCAGAAGGTCAGGGCTTCTTTTATAAATTGTGCAGCGTCTCAACAATTTTCCTCTGAATTGACTCATGCATGAAGTGTGAAAAAGGATGCTAAAACCTATTTGAGGACATAATTTAGATTAATTTGAGTACCTAATATGTTTTTATAAAGTTCCGTTCACAAAATAACATTGAATTTTAACTCCGAACAAATATTTTCTTTAGAATGTATTGTTTACAATAGTTTAAGGATTATTTTCCACATGCGTACATTTCTTATCAACTTCTCAATTTTTTATTTAAATGTATTCTTGATTTCGTGACCTACTAACAAGAACTAGCTTCTTGAAACAAGATGAACAATTTTAAGCCAAGGCGATTACAAAGATCTTCTAGAAACCTATGCGTATAAGTCGAAATAAACGCTTTCGAGTAATTTTGCCCTCATCATCAGGATCTGGATGAAGCAAAAATTTTTTGTACGCATTGCAATTTCACATAAAAATTGTAAATTGATAATTTAAAAATCGTGAGTGTTAATCTGAAATAAGAGGTACAGGCGAGTGGGATTCATCTCAAATTAGCCTGCGTTGGTAAATAAAAAAAACTTTTTCAAGAAATCCGATGTGCTGTCTACTGCTGGAGCCAATAATTATAAAACCGTTTTCATAAATCGGTTGATCAGCCACTAGAGACTTGGCTACTGTGTGAAGGGCTTGCAGAACGAAAGCTTTTAATTTGAATTCCGTGTTACTTTGAATAAATATCAATTTGCAAGAAACACGATCTTTCCCGCCAAGCTTTACATAGTATGTCGTTCGCGCTTCCCTGAACGAAAACCAAAACGAGCAAAAATCCATTGAAATATGAACTTCATGCATGGACGGGGTGTTTAAAAAGAGTTTCCCGCCAGCCTTCCCGCATCAGAGCATCGACGCTCTGCTCGATGACGGCGTCACGGAGGAGCGGCTAGCGGACAACCTCTGCTACCAGGAGCTCTCCTCCAGCCACGACCTCAGGAAGCTGGCCGAGGAGAACGGCACCAAGGTGAGGGGGCACC
>VOMN01131019.1:0-11919 GCA_014899125.1 Orchestia grillus | reverse complement strand
CACGTGCTAAATCATTCAACTCGTGCTGATCAAATCCCCTACGAACTGAGTCCTCGTGAATGTCAAAATCCGTATCATTGTTGTCGCAGCGTTCTTCAACATCACTCAGGTCTACTAGAGGAGGTGGTTGTTCGAAAAGTGGCACTGGAACTTCAGCCGAATGAGGCTTTGGTCTTACAGCTGACCGTAGATTAGGTTATTCTATTTTACTTTTATTTTTTTGTTAAAACCTGATGTTTTCACCAATCAAAAATAACAGTCTGTGGAACGACCTTTTTGCTTTCGCCAAAGCATGGGGATACCAAATGCCAACATTTCACGCGTTCCTTTGGTCCACATCCGTAAACTCTCGGTACACTGCTTGCACACTTTCTGAAGGGCCCATAGCTTGTCTTGATCACCGAGTTTCACTTCAAAATATGCGAAATATGCTTGTTTTACATATACGCTGCTTCCCTTCAGACTTGGAATGGTGAGACTACCACATATATGCAGGAGTCAGGGTTGTTTAGGCCTTTACGATGAAATATAGCAGGAACAGACATGATCTGAAACAAAAGAGCTGCACACACTTCTCACCGCACTGTCGCAATTGTGACTGCACAAGCAAGTTGCGACGTAGTACTAGGTGAGTCAAATCGTAATTAGCTGGCCAGTTTTACTGCAGCTAACCATTGGAATTTTGCTTATCTGGAGGGTAAGCTGTGGAGAAAAAACTTGACGCGCTAGAAAAAAACTGACTACAGGTTTGAAATCAGCATACTAATTCTAGTCTAAATAAGTTCAAAATCTAACTCAAAAGAATTTTTTTAAATTGTTCCCCAGTGATAATAGCTAAAAGACGTCTCGTGTCGAGCAGGTCATGTACATGTACTACCTTCTGGGCTTCAAGTTGATGGACCAAGATTCGCTGCCTGTGGTGCGCAAAGACGTCATCGCCGAGAACACGTACCTACTTGCTCTGGACGGCGACATCGATTTCACGGCCCGATCTGTGAGGCTGCTGGTGGAGCTCATGAAAAAAGACGCAAACCTGGGGGCTGCTTGCGGCAGAATTCATCCTGTTGGAAGCGGTGAGACGCAACTCTTGACTTGAGGGTGTTTGGTATTTCTTTCTGTGGTGGAGTTTATCCTGTTGGAAGCAGTGAGACGCTACTTTTGACTTGAGGGTGCTTAGCGTTTTCTTTTGAGGTGAAATTCAACTTGTTGAAAGTGGTGAGATGACCTATTTACGTTCCTGGTTAGTTTTATTTTCTTCTGTTGAAGAATTTATTCTATTAGAAGCAATGCGTTATATATTTTTCTCTTGAGGAAGATCAAACTCTTCTTCGTCAGGTAAAACTCATCCTATTGCAAGTTGGAAGAAATTTCATAGGATTGCGGAGGCGTAGGTATTTACTTGTGTGGTAGAATTCCTGTTAGAGGTGTCATGATATCCAACAATGGGTCATAAATCTCCTCGTAAGATTGATCTCAAGTTGTAAGAAGCAGCGAGAAATCGCAGGATTAATCCTTGGAATAGCCATTTCGAGTCCACTCATGAGTACGTACCTGTAACAACTACACTCATTTCGCAAAGCGGTTTGAGGTGAACGGGGCGATCGAAGGGCGACTTGTATTTTGAAACAAATTCCTATAATTTTTAACGTCTTTAAAATAGATGTTGACTGGTTTCGGAGTCAAATTACACTGGGGTAACTCATTAATTTAAACTATGTAAATGACTATTTAGTTTTATTATCCGGCCAACACTTCCTATGGATTTACAAGGGTACTGAAAGAAACAGACTCAAGGCCCGATGTTTAGTACAGGTTAGCCCATTTTTAATTCACCCTGTGACCAACCAACGAAGCGAACCCACTTTTAAAACGAATAACTCATAATATCGTTTGATTCTATTGCGCGCATAGTTGCAGTGTTTTTTGACGCTCTTCCAAAATTTTAAAACTCTTTGTTGGTAGGCAAAAATGAATTTTGACTTTATTTATGACTAAAATTTCAGGTCTCATGGTGTGGTACCAAAAATTCGAGTACGCCATCGGTCATTGGCTGCAGAAAGCTACGGAGCACATGATTGGCTGCGTGCTCTGCAGTCCCGGATGTTTCTCCATCTTCCGAGGTAGCGCCCTCATGGAAGACAGCGTCATGCGGAAGTACACAACGGTTTCGTGCAAGGCCAGGCACTACGTCCAGTACGATCAAGGTACGTCGAGTTCCAAGAAGAATCTTCTCGAAAGAATTGCAGTTTCACTGGTATTATTCTGCACGCTCAATGAGTTGCGGTAGTCTGAAGGTTGGTATACGGAAAAACTTTCTCAGAAAATGCCAACACTCGCCGAGCTGAGCAATGAATGGTGCAGAATGAGGCAAGATGAATGGATTGAAAGTACCACTCGCAGCATGAGCTTCCTAGCACCACTCCTGTTTCATGACCAGGAACAGCATGATACTGTACAACTAGCGCTTGTCCAGTGGATTGTCAAGTTACGTTCAATCTGATGCAGATCTTTCTTGTGCTGTCAGAGAATCTGGTAACTTTAGCACAATTTCTTGTAACATACAGAGTAGTGATAAATTCTGAAGTTAACAATCTGAGCGATGAGAAATGCAGAAACCTTGTGTGACTGCTCAAAGTTGAATAATTAAACCCTTTGCTGGCGTCCCCCAGGGGTGTACTGTTAGGTTACCTCAGCAGTAGCTAGGCCTTAGGAACTTGTATATTTGGTGCCCAGTTTTCTTTCCATTTTCATGCCTTTTCTCTGATTATTCTTGATATTTTCTTCCCCTTCTTTCTTAATTTGTTGTTTCTATGCCCAGGGGATCTTGTGTGGGAAGGCAGCTGAGCGTAAATTTCATGTTTTCTAAAGTCCATATTAAATGGTCCCTTCTTTTTGCTTCCTTTAGATCGCCTTTGGTGTGACAAAGGAGCTTGAAACTAATGATGATTGAATCCTTTTTTTTCTAACGGCATTTTGGAGTTCGCAACAGCGCAGGTATTTAGACTCTTAACTGTCGTTGCTATCTTGTGACGAGGGCTGCTCGGCGTGAGCTGTGAGCCCCGTTTCTTCATTCCCACGGCATTTCATAGTCAGTCAGGATTTGGATAATGCACTCAAAATCGCCTCTCTCTGTAATTTTAGTATTTCTAGTTTCCTAAGTTTTATATTGAGAAATGACTACTGAAATTCCTGCAAAGCTGAGGGTAACTCCGGATGGAAAATTTCGCGTGGCATTCCTAGACTAGTTTTCTTCTATGCATATTATTGACTACGACAGGCGAGGACCGATGGCTGTGCACGCTTCTCCTGAAGCAAGGCTACCGCGTGGAGTACTCGGCAGCCTCGGACGCCTACACGCACTGTCCTGAGGGCTTCGGCGAGTTCTACAACCAGCGGCGGCGGTGGGTGCCTTCTACCATGGCCAACATCATGGATGTGCTCGAGGACTACAAGCTTACGGTCAAAATCAACGACAGCATCTCAATGCTCTACATCGCCTACCAGGTCAGAGCTGTTATTCCCCTTGGTGCACATTCGTGTGGGCTGCTTTCTTAGCGCGGGATCGTTCTGAAATAATTTGGAAGCCTTCCTCTTATGAGTCGTTGTGTGGACAGAAATTCATCGGGGGATACACTGAAGAGCATTGTCCTTCAGCGCTTTATCGGACCTGGCGACTCTCGAGGGATAAATAGGATTCCTGAGTTATTCTTCCCGTGTACATTGGAAATGAACCTGAAACTGAAAATTAACTCTGAACTAAAACTGAAGCTAAACTTAACCTTAACCTGAAGCTAAACTTAACTTTAAACTGAAGCTAAAATTTAACCTTAAACTGAAACTTGAGTAATGCTGTAAGGTGGATGCTGTTGTAAAAATAGGAAATAAAATTTTTATGAATGGTAATGATAACGGGACCAGGAAGTACCATATCTCTACAGAAATCATTGACGTTTTACATTTAGATCTAAAATTATTTTTACGTATGCTTCAATTTCTTACCTTGATGGACGCATAGTTTGGGGAGCTCAACAAAGGGGCAACTGGAACTGAAGCAACTCACTTAAAATACAGCACCAAACTACGCAAACGTACAGCTCGAGTATGTCACCTAATCAACAAGGTCGTCTGAATATTAATACTTATGGACACAGTACGTACTTTCTAATGAAATGTGTGAGGAAGGTTATTAAAACTCAACATGAACAGGTCAGCTACAGCGGGGTGAAAGCTCGAGTGATCTGAATCATCCAAACCGCTGTTTTTGTATTTACGCACAATTTATTTCTTGTACGTCATTTTGTTATGTTTTCCTGTCCAGATGATGCTGATGATCGGCACCATCCTGGGCCCAGGCACCATCTTCCTGATGCTGGTGGGGGCTCTGTCGGCAGCCTTTGGCATGAGCGACCAGAGGGCTTTCATCTTCAACCTCATCCCCATCCTGGCCTTCATGATCACGTGCTACTTCGCCAAGTCTGCCACACAGGTTACTTGCTTAGCTGTTCGGGTCACTGGGTCAGCTATTCGGGTCACTGGGTCAGCTATTCGGGTCACTGGGTCAGCTATTCAGGTCACTGGGTCAGCTACTCGGGTCACTGGGTCAGCTACTCGGGTCACTGGGTCAGCTATTCGGGTCACTGGGTCAGCTACTCGGGTCACTGGGTCAGCCACTCGGGATCACTTTCCTTCTGGAGGACATAGTAGTCTGGTCCATTGCTGTCACGCTACCCGCCTTAAATGAGGATGGGAGCTTAAAGGGAGTTCGGTTGTGCATGACTTTATACTTGAGGGATAATGTCTTTATCTAGATAGTCTGTCTTTTTTACTTATGCAGTCTTTGCCTTTATTTAGGCATCCATATGTTGAGAGGATTTAATGCTTACTAGTAGTAAGCATTAAAGTAATCCCCCTAGTAATCGCGGGACTAGTAACCTGAACTTTGGCTGATCTCTAAAACTTAAATTTTGATGTTTAGGTGACTTGGTTTTCGGGAAACTTTCATATTGAAATTATTTGTAATTTAGTGATGTGATCAGAGATGTGAGGTGGCATAGTGGAGATGCGCTATCATGGAATCTGTTGCACTGGGATCAGACTTTTATACACTCTGGTATGATTGAGAATAGGTACTTAGTATGTAATCCACAATATCAGTGAAGAGACGTTGGTGTACTCAAGTATATCATGGACCGAGTATTTGTGCGCATGATTAATATGTTGCGTAATTTGAAACATCATGGATGTATTTCGAAAATATCGAGTATAAGAGAATTTATTGAAATGACTGCTGTTGAAGCGACTCTCTATAATAATATAGAATTTAGCGCCACAGATGACTCACAGTTACAAGGAAATGTTTGTTCCGCAAAACTTTTCATCCTGGGGAGCCTTGAGCAACGTACTTCGCGAAAAGAAGAATGAGAATCTTACCGAATCGCACGTGATGCAAACAGTGATGATGGCCACTGTCTTGGTCAGGTTATTTTAACACGGCAAAGACCTCGGTCAAGGATACCGGTCATTGGACACAAAACCATTTAGTCTCAAATTCTCGTCGTGGCGTTCCAAATTAGGGTAAATGTGCACTCAAGCACACAAAATGTAAACAAAAGATATCGCAAATTTTTGTTTATTTGAAGAAAGAGATGGTCTCTTGAGAGTTATAAGCCCGAAATGTTAGTCCCCACCCAGACTCGCTGCGGGCCCCCCCTCTCCCCGACTCCCTATTTTCACTCCCCCTTCCCCGACTTCCTATTTTCACTCCCTACCTCTGAGCTGCCTCACAACCTTCTCAGCTGCGGCTGGCGTACGTGCTGACGGCCGTGTACGCGCTGCTCATGTGCATGGTGGCCATCGCCCTGGCCATCAACATCATCGAAGAGGGTGCCACCACGCCCACCTCCATCTTCTTGTTTGCCACAGCGGCCTCCTTCATTTTCACCGCCTGCCTCCACCCTCAGGAGTTCTGGTGCCTCCCCTGCGGTGCGTCTCCTACTCTTAAACACGGGTTCTCAGATTGAAAATGTCACTGAAAACAAAGTGTAGACTAATGGAAACTAAGTGTACTGAGTTTTATTGCTTTACTCCAGGGTTACAACAGCAATAAAATTTAAGTTCAGAATCATGCAGTGACAGTAATGGGTTTTGTCGCATTTTTCTAAGATGAAAATTCCAATGAAAACCCAGCGTTGCCGATGCACTGGAGAGTCTGTCTATGCGGGGTTTAATTGAGTTACTCACAAAAACGAAAAAGAGGCTTCACTGAGTTTTCCTTAGTGCTTTCATCACACGTCGTAAAACGAAACAATTGGAACCTCGATGAGGCTTCGTTCTCACGACAAAACGCCGTCGGAGACGACCGTCCGAAGCAAGCGTTACAAAAGGCGTACGTGCCAGCATGGCGTGAAAAGCGGTCGCGCTCGAGTGACAAAAGCGGTCTTCGACTAGCGAATAAAGTCCAATCGATGAAAACAAATCCAAACGTTGAGATGTAAATTGAACTGACTTAAAATTGTACAATTATCGATAACTTGATCAATTTTATATCTCTATAATTATTTGTATCAGTGGCATGCTTTGCTTTTGTGTTGCTTGTGTTTTGTATGAGTGGCCTGTGTTTTTTGTGCCCTGCTTGTGTTTTTTGTGCGCTGCTTGTGTTTTTTGTGCGCTGCTTGTGTTTTTTTGTGCGCTGCTTGTGTTTTTTGTGCGCTGCTTGTGTNTTGGTGTGCGCTGCTTGTGTTTGGTGTGCGCTGCTTGTGTTTGGTGGGCGCTGCTTGTGTTTGGTGTGCGCTGCTTGTGTTTGGTGTTCGCTGCTTGTGTTTGGTGTGCGCTGCTTGTGTTTGGTGTGCGCTGCTTGTCTTTTGATGGGCCCTTTGTTTCAATTTTAATTCATTGCTGCTATTAAATGATGGTTAACTTTTCATTTGCAAGAATATTTCTTTTTGTCAGAGGAACGCTCTCGTGTCGTTCATGTTTGAATGTTTGAACTGCATTTTATTCCGTCAGGTTTGTTCCGTTTTGCCAATTGAACTTTCCTTCGGTCATTGGATTCTATTTATCAACTGAACAATATCACGTCAATGCGATAGCTAATTCAATACAACTTTTTTGTCCCTTGGACGTTCGATATAGATAATTGTACATTATTTTGCGTAATTTGATTGTTCAGTTTTATTTCGTTGTTCGGACTTTGTTCATTCCAGATTTTTTCCTTCGTTGAAGTTATCCTGTGTACGGCAGGTTACCCAGAGCCTTCGTGTACATAGGACGCTCATGAGCCTTGCGTCAGACGGTCGCTTTAGAAATGATGGCCTCGTCTGTCAGGAGGCACAGGGCTTTTGGAGAGACTCGAGCATGCTCCACTCGGCTCCTTGCTGATGCTCTCTTTTATAATTTAGTCTATTCCTTTCTTTTCTATTTGTTCTTTTTTATTTTTTATTCCTTTTTATTCTTTTTATTCATTTTTATTCATTTTTATTCTTTTTTATTTCTTTTCATACTTTTTTTTTTATACTTTTTATTCCTTTTATATTATTTTATTCCTTTTTATTTTATTTTATTCTTTTTTTATTGTATACCTTTTTTTATTCTATTTATTCCGTTTTTATTCTATTTTCATTCGTCATCATAGATCCCATTAAAAGGGAGATGGACCCCTTAACCTTTCGTGTTGTTTTTGACGTTGTGGTTGCACAGCTTGAACTTTTGTTCACAATTAATATTGAATCATATTTTCTCCTTTCAATCAATTCTGTACTTGACCTGTCTTTTGCACGTTAGGATGTGTACGTTAGGTTATATACCTGAATGTGTACGCTTAGCATTAGTCCTGAAGGCTGCCCTTGAACTCGGTGAACATATTCGGGCCCACAGGGAGCTACGAACTGTTCAATGCAGCACTGCCACAGACGGAGGTAGAAATTTTACCTCTGACAGAGCTTCAAGTGGAGGTGCAGTGTTTGTTTTCAGGCAAGGGTGCACACACATAAACGCTAAATGAAGGCAGAAATATCGCAAAAATTAATTTCAGATACCATTGAGATATAAATTCTAGAAGCATTTATTAATTTTCAGAACTGATGGGGCACCTTTACGTATTGTCGGAAATATCGAACGCTGTTCTCTAGTTAGTAGTACAACGGTGCCCACCATCAAAATTAGACTGACATTAGAGTGCAATCAGCCTCTTCCCGGTGAGGTTGACTTGAGTCATTCGTATCCAACATGAATTTCTTTATTTTGTACGAGCAAACTCGTCGAATGCTTGGCTCACGACAAAATTAAAAAAATAACTATAGTGAGATTACTCGTTCTTCCTTTACGTCCCTCGGTACAAATCGACCGCTCCCGAGTGCACTCCTGCATCTCGAGCTCAAGTCATCGCAAAATCGTGCATTTCCAACAATAAAATCTACCGACGAAGGTTCTACATTATCATTTTAATAACTAAATAATCAAGTAACTATATATTAAATTGTGTGGAGTATTGGCTCATTAATTTTTGCCTTAAAAAACGCTTTTCTGATATCAGGTCTTGTGTACTACCTGGTGGTGCCGTCCATGTACCTCCTGCTGCAGATCTACTCCTGCTACAACCTCAACGACGTCTCCTGGGGCACCAGGGACACGCCTGTTAAGAAGACAAAGGAAGTGAGTATTGCGTTGGGGCTCGTGCGGACACTGAACACTGAGTGATCAAACTCTTCAGGTTAATCTCAGCATTGTTTACCAACAGTAAAAACAATCGGCTACATACAGCAGTTTAAAGGCAAAATTGTGGTCGGAAGAACTTACAAACCAATAGGGACCGCCAACGTGTGTCCTAATTATTGACTGGAATAACTTTTCATCAATGATGGAGCTACTGTGGAACGTCAATTATTCAATGGAATTCTCCCACTGTTTGTGAGCGAACTGGTTCATAAGGAACTCCACGCAATGGATACGTAGAGCAAAGTGGCTCGTAAACGGTCGATTTTAATTCCTACCCGCAAGACAGGACCAAGACCGGGCGTAGAAACTGGGCTAAAGTATACGCACTTTAGACTGTAGGGGAATGGAGAAGTGTCATTTGGTCAGATGAATCATGATTCTTTCTGTATAGCAATGATGCTCGCGTCGTGTTCATCGAAGACCTCATGAAGCCTTTAACGAAACCTGAGTACAAAGGACGATACACGATGGAGGGCCTGACATGTTCTGAGGCTGTTTCAACTACCACAGAAGTGGTCCTAGAGTCGAGGTATTCGTCAGATTAAACCAGCATGGCTACATTGAGCTACTAGATAACCAATGTTTGCCGTTTGGACAAAAATATGTGAAGGAAAAAAACGTGTTGATATGCTTATCTTTCAAAATGACAACTGCCTGGTGCATTGTGCTAGGACTGTCTTTAATTGGCATAGCTGTCATTCAGGATATGTAAGGCATTAAGATTGGCCAGCTAAGTCCCCAGACATACGTCATATAGAAAATTTTTGGGACCCCCTAGAACGACAAGTTAGGCGTCGAGAAGATCGTACACGTACTGTGGCTGTACTACGAGATCAGTTGATGTAAGAGTGGCTTAAAATCGACCAGGTGTACGTTAGGAAGCTTGTAGACTCAGTAGCGCGCAGAATCGTTTTTCAGTATTCGTATTCGTGGAAGTCTTACACCATATTGACAGCAGGTGACTAATTTTTGTCCTGGGAGCTCATTTCTTAAAAATCTAAATATCTTTAAATTTTTTAAAATTAATTGTTGTTTATTAACTTTCATTACAAAATTTGAAACATCAAATGCATCGAAATCTGTTATACTCCTATACGTTATTCTCGACGTGTATCTACTATACACCACGAAACAACTGAGCTCTTATGACTCATGTGCCATAAATTCCATGTCCTTCCTTCTTTTCTTATGGCTATAAATGTTTTTCCTCGTTAAAATTTGTCCCTATCCTATTTATAGGTAATAAAATATCCATCCCAGCATTGATTTGTTTAAAATCAAGTCAAGCCTTTCATATTTTTTTCTCGGCAAAAACCCAGTAGAAATTCATTTCCTAGCTAGTACTCGCGTCCCATTAAGTCGGAGCTCGATGTATTCATGCATACAATGAAGGTTACGGTCCCAGTGAAGCATGTAATGTGTCACAAATGTTCCTCATCCTTCCCTCTGAAATGAACTATTCATAAATGAATTATATTAGTAAAAATAGTGTTATGTATTCTATCAAAAGAAGAATTTCCTTTCTTGAATGTCTTATTACTCAATATCGTATAGTAACGGAACGTAATCAACAGGAGACTAAATGTTTTATTTAAAAAATACGATATAATAGTATCTTTGGCTGTATAGTTTGGTTATGAACAGTTGATTTCAAAAAGAACGTTGAGAGACATCTGTGACCCATTACACGTTACACTGGCCACGTACCCTTTGTTTTAAGAATGAATAGTGGAAGTGCTACCATTTCAACCTTGTCAACCTAGACTGGTGTGTTATTACACAGGGTGTTAAAAAAATGAAGCTAACCAAACTTATTCGTATTCGAAATACCAAAGATACAATCATTTATTCCAACTTAACTTCAATCAATGCAATTATAATTAAACGCAATAAGTTCGGTTGCCTTTTTTTAAACAGCCTGTACATAGAGAGTGAGCCACAGAAAAGGGTCGAGATTTATAAATACTCATTACTCGGTCTGTAGTTTTTGTAGAGGGCTAGGCATAGTTTTATCTTACACATTAGTTTGTCTTACAGCACATCCAAAACATTTTGTTCACCGGAATAGTTTAGGTGTAGTTACTCAGAAATAAAACTGATTTTTTTCAATTGTCCGATTGGACCGTCAAAAGCGTCAGCATCAAGTTTATTCGTTAAAATTACACAGAATATTTAATAGGAAGAAAATAAATATTATGAATTTTTAGAATGATATGTTCAATAATATTAATGAAGAAAGTTTCCATTTCGGCCCATATTCACGTTTCTATTCTAACCAATAGCCATCGTTGGGTTCAAACCATTTTCGACACCGGACTCTCTTATCTGGTGTTGATTTTCGAATTATTTCTGGGCTGCTTATAAGTAGTTTAACCATTCTGGTGATACAGTCACGTGAATCTTGGAAGTACATTGGAGGGATTTTGTAAAATTTATTTTTCAAATTGCCCCAAAGAAAAAATCACAAGGAGTCAGATCGGGACTGCGTGGCGGCCATTTCGCCCTCTGCACAACTCCCCTGACACGGTCTCCCAATGCTTCGTTTGAACGGTTCCGTAGGCCCATAGTTCTGGGACACGGAGCTCTGTCTCGCATCCACACACTCTCTAGGACCAGACATTCAACAGAGTTGTCAAATGAAATTACATTTGTGATTTGAGTTAACAATCCGAGTTATCTTGCACTACGGGCAGAAAATACACATTTTTTGAGTAACTGTTCCTAAATTATTCCCGTTAGCCAAAAACTTATTTAACTGATATAAGTAAATTAACGTATGGAATAGGACCAATTCGAGGTCTCTACGGTCAATACTAAATGAGTAATATTTATTTGAAAATCTGAACACTTTTTTGCGGCTTACTCTTTTTTTTCGTGGCTCCTCGTACTTCTCGGTGCACAGGCTAGCACTTCTCATTATATTATCATGGCAGGAGCTGAAGAAAGAGGAGGAGCAGTTGAAAGAGGCCCAGAAGAAACAAAGCCAGGCTGGTTGGCTTGGGTTCCTCATGAGCAACGACAAGAAAAAGGAGAGAGGCTCCATCGAGTGCAGCCTGGCAGGGCTCTTCAAGATCATGTGCTGCGTGCAGCCTAAGCCCGACCAGTCTGAGCACATCCTCAGGTCCATCGACAGCCTGAAGAGGCAGCTGGAGCGCATGGAGACGTGAGTTCCCCTCAATGAGCGAATTTAATGGTACACCGACGTAG
>VOMN01131015.1:0-28818 GCA_014899125.1 Orchestia grillus | reverse complement strand
CAGTGACAGCAGGAGGTGCAGTGTGTCCTTTGCTACACTGACCCTGCAGGATGTCCGGAGGTGCAGTGTGTTCACTGCTACACTGACCCTGCAGGATGGCCGGATGTGCAGTGTGTTCACTGCTACACTGACCCTGCAGGATGGCCGGAGGTGCAGTGTGTCCACTGCTACACTGACCCTGCAGGATGGCCGGAGGTGCAGTGCTGTGTCTGCAACTACACTGACCCGGTCTGACTGGTAAAAACTTAGTTATCAAAACTGTTATATCAGCTTAGCTACGTTCGGAGTGAGTATATCACTACATAAATTAGACTGACCAGATACAACGCCCCATTTTCAACGTACTCGTACGCTAGAGCTCCCTCACCGCGACCGCTTAAACAACAATGAAGTTAAAGTACAGAATTCAGCAGTGAAATCCCTTGGAATGCCAGCCTCCCCCCATGTCGCAAGAGAGGTAGTAGCAAAAAAAGGAAACTTAAAGCATCCGTAATTACTGAACTCAATCTACATGAGCTTAGACAGCAAGTGTTGCTTATTCTGTAGTTAGTAACCAAGCGTACCACTATCCAGCGTCAGTGCTGTGGTAACTAAGGTTACTACGAACTAGCAATAATTATGCGGTGATTAACTAGCGTTACTACGAACTAGCAATAATTCTGCGGTGAGTTACTAGCGTTACTATGAACTAGTAATTATTATGCGGTGATTAACTAGGGTTACTACGAACCAGTAATAATTCTGCGGTGAGCACTAGCGTTACTACAAACTAGCAATAATTCTGTGGTGAGTAATTAGGGTTACCACACCTTGACTATAATAAGCAACAGCACGTGAGCCTCGCACACGCATAGGAGCTCACTTCGAGAACAAGATAGGAATGGTCTGCTACTGCGGCAGTGTGCAGCCTGTGCGGCGGTGTACCCTTCCGGAGTAGTGTACTAGGAGTGTTTTATGAAAGCTTCAGCGTCACAAATTTAAAATTACACTAAAAATTACTTCTATCTTTTTGATTGCTCGTGAGAAGAAAACGGTTTAATGTCAGAATTTTGCCATGCGGAATTCAATAAGAAAATAAAAATGAAGACCTGAAAGAGCGTTAATTTCAAAATAGCGCGAGAGAACTCCTTTCAGCGCACCATCCCGGGAAGGAAGGTAAAATGTTTGATGTAATTTCAATTGAAGCCAAGTACTAGCGGATATATCACTTACAAAACCAGATATAATCATCATGAGAGTTTGAACTGAGCTGCATAGAACAAATAGAGCACGCAAGGGCAGCCCATCATAAGAAAAGAGACACAAGGTTCGAGTTAACAGGCAGGTTTCGAATGCCCGATATATTTGAAGGGAACCAAGCAAAGAACCAGCAGCTAAATATTGAACAATTTTAATCGATGTTTCGTCCGGCCAAAGAACACATGCATTCCTCCCTACCACGGACACCGCTCCACAGGTGCGGCAGACACGCGCGTTACAAGCGCTGGGAACACAGTGAAAAGAGAAGCAATCAGGTTTAGAAAATTGGACTCATATTCAATGTCTGCTCTCAAACGATAACTTTAATTTATGTTCATCACTCAAACGATAACTTTAATTTATGTTCATCGAACGAATGTAGCGTCAACGAGAACTTGTAATTGAACAACACAACTCGTACAACGGAGAAATTTTTTCGCCATGTAGGCACCAGTCAAAACAGAAGAGCCATGAAGCAATTATCGCTAAGAATTAAACTCTGTACGTAATTTCGAGTTTTAAAACATGACGGCAGTCAACTAGAACACGTTCACGTTGGTGGTGCGTTATCATGTCTCCGCTGCACACTTGCGTGTCGTGAACACAATCAGAAAACAATGCCAGAGAGTACCTATAGTAGCCCAAAACCAAGAGGAGAGTTTTGTCCTTCAGTCCCTGTTCGAAAATTCCAATGGAATCTATGAGTTTATAGTTCATCATCTTCTTGCGCTCGAAAATGGTTGAGATTTTTGTTTAAGCTTTACCAAGGAATCGGGAACAGCGAAGCTCGGTTCCAATTTTGCAATTCAAACGAGTTGTTGGAGAGTTTCAATGGCGATTCACCATGAAATCGACTTCAAAACTCGCTTAAAAATTATGTGATTCATGATGAAATTGTACGAGACCAACATAAATGAGTTGATAGTATTGCCTGTAGTATCAGAGGTGTACGGAACGTAGATCAACCAATCCAAATTGGTTCGTACACGCGGTCGCACGACACGGAAATTGGTTCGTACACGCGGTCGCACGACACGCAAATTGGTTCGTACACGCGGTCGCACGACACGCAAATTGGTTCGTACACGCGATCGCACGACACGGAAATTGGTTCGTACGCGCGGTCGCACGACACAGGATTCACACTTCTTCACCAGGGTGTCAAGTTATTAACTCGACGCATTCAAGGTCAAGAAGCGTCAGGCATGATAAGCGAGTCGACAATTTGACAACCGAAATGGAGCCCTCGAGACGTCGTGTATTTCGTAATATGCTTTTCTGTAACGGAAACAATGAGCATTTATTTCTCCATCGAGGACTAAATATATTCACGCAAATACTGTCAAGTTTTAAATTAGCAATACCAACAACACTAGTCGCTTTTCAAGGTGATTTGTATAGTTATGTCAAACATTTGGCACAGTCATCACCTCTGGAGGTTATTTAACACGGACTTCATTTTTACGAGCAGTAATACAGAAAATGTAAAAATTTCCGTGGCCTCTTTCAACGCGAGTATATGGCTTACATTCATTCTCTATTCTAGAGACCGTTTTTTGATGCTCAGAGAACAAAAAATTTAAACATAAAAAAGAACCTTTATTAATTCCAACACGTTTTACCGTTGGGTTTTCAATGCCTTACAACTACTGGCGTGGCGAGGGATGTGAGGAATGTGTGGTTTAAGCTTCCTTTTCCAAGGAAAGTACTCTGGTTACGTGGAATACCTTGCCTGAGCTGGGATTCGAACCCCGAACGTCCCGGCTGCGAGGCCATCACGCTAACCATTACGCCATGGATCCACAAAAAAGTTGAGGTATTCAGCATTTTTGTGCTTCACTAAGTGATCGTCGATGCAGCAGTCGTTTGTGATTCCAGACATATGTCATAATTCCTGTCAGTTATCATTCGTGATAATTATTATTTTTTTCCAGCCACCCTTTATTATTTCCTAAATTATACTACAGAATTATCTCAAGCGACCTCAGCAGAGACGTGTTACTTTCAAGAAGCATTAGTTCAACCTAGTGGTTCTCAATCTGGTTCATTTAGATTACTTGCATTGAACAACATTGGGATCTTCAAACTTTTGCAACTCATAAGATTTAGTTTCAACATCGGGCTCATTTCCAGTTTCAGGCTCATTTCTGAGTCCATGGTAAATTTCTAATACACTTAAAGTTGCAAGAATAGCTCAGGATCCGTATGTAAGTAGTCCGAGACCCCAACGAAAAATGCTAGACTCGCAATTAACGAGACGTATTCTGAACAACGGACGCCATTACGCAGAGACCAATTTGAGTTACCGAACACAAAACATGTAGCATACAAGGCAAAATTAATACAATTTCTTTAACAAATACTTACGTAACAAGTCCTGGATTTGCTTAGCACGCATCTGTTTCGGTTCAAGTTGAGATTTTGGAAGCCGCACCTGCAGCTGTTCTGTGCAGCACATGGTGAGCGAGGGACCGCGAACAAAGAGCTCTGATGTGAACCACAGGTGTTTCCTAAGAAGTAATGTACGGCTGCCCAATTTTGGCATTTATAATTTTAGGTTCTTCTGTATAGAACGTTTTCAGTCTTCTTGAAAGTTTTCTCTGAAGGTTGTCATAATTCAATCGAAGGTTGTCATAACTCAATAGAAACAGGTCGGTGTAATTCCAGGAGAATATAAGTACCTACATAAGATACGTTGAGGTCATGGCAACATGAAAAGCCTTGTAAAGAGAAATTGAATACATAAACAAAGAGATGAAATAACACTTCAAATTTCCGTAGGTATTCACCTTAATTTTAAGACCTACCTCTATTGAAATGTTCGGATTTATGAGAGAATTACTTTGCGTAACATTTAAAATTGTCAACTGCAGTTCAAGAATCTCGACTTTTTGAAAGTAACGCAGGCAAAAGCAGCTCTAGGATTTTGCCTTCATATTTTACGAAGGAGAACGCCACGTAACACAAGTCTTCAGCAGACACTGAACGTACAGCAGAAGTGTGCACCCAAAATTGTCATTGGCGAAAACAGTTCGTTTTGTTTCCAGGCGACTACAATTTTTGAGAGTATGGTCATCGATCAGTATTTCTATACAGAGAACGATAGATAGCCGAACTCAAGTGTAGAATTGAATTAGCGTGTTTACTCGACTGGAAAAAAGTATCAACACTCAAATGGAAGGGAGACACAAAAATTATTGATAGTCTGTACTCTGTGTGATATGAAGTCGGTATAGAAATTATCGGTGCAACATAAAAGCGGCATTTCAAGCACCACCTGCTGTATTCTGAGCCCCAAACCAGGCCAGTTCTGGGCAACCGCTGGCTGACTGAGAACAGGATGACTTCCATGTCGAAACTCTATTTACGAATGATTGAAAAACACGTTTTTGGGGAATTTAATTTTCATAAGTAAGTGAACACCGATCGATTAATTATGTCTCAATGAATGAACGAAACTTTCTTAGATTTGTACGCTATTAATAAGTTGAATTTTAACGTGACAAGACACACTAATCAACAATAATTGATATAACGAAATAGGTATTTTCTCCCCGAATATCCTCCATCGTTTCAGACAATTTTTTAAAAATCAGTATTTCATTTTCATCAGACATCTCTCAATTTCAGCACTATGAAATGCAATCCAAATCGAGAGAAGATCGTAAATCGTAAGTACGACTGTACAAAATCACGAAGAATAGAACCTGTCTGTTTCACTAAAAACTCTTCGCATCATTTAATCTAGAACCTCGAGCGAGCAACTATCTGGCACACTGAAATAAAAATCGGAGAAGATATTTAGAAAACATAATCAAATAGCCACTTGCAAGGCCAAGCAGCCAAATGCACCTGTTGTTCTGTGAATTTTACATAGCAATTACCAAGTTGACAAACGGTTCAAATTTCTACGCAGCCAGGCCTCAGTGTACATAAGTGGTGCAAGTTATACCAACGCTACACACATGTGCGTCCTACGCTGCTCCCTGGAACCTCCCACCGCTGGGTCAAGTCCAATTCTGGAACGTGTCACGGTGTTGGAACGTGTCACGGTGTTGAAACGTGTCACAGTGTTGGAATGTGTCACGGTGTTGGAACGTGTCACGGTGTTGGAACGTGTCACGGTGTTGGAACGTGTCACGGTGTTGGAACGTGTTACGGTGTTGGAACGTGTTACGTCGTTCCGTTGTTGGGACGTGTTACGTCGTTCCGTTGTTGGGACGTGTTACGTCGTTCCGTTGTTGGAACGCGTTACATCGTTACGTTGTTGGAACGTGTTACGTCGTTACACGGCTTTTGTAGGCGTCACGTTGTTCCCTGTAAACTCCCCCCGAGGCGGCTGTTTGGAACGGATCCCCTCGCAGTTGCACTTCAGTTACTGCAGTCTAAAATTACATTATTCTGACAGGAAGCGTTGGTATACTAATCACTAACAATGTCAATACGTAGGCAGCTTGAAGCGAATACGAGCTTTATAATATAATAACACATATCAATTGAAACAAAGCTTGCCTTATAAGAGCTGACTTAGTTGTAGAGCACAAAAATCACAATCCCCCGCCATTTATTTTCACACAAGAGGGACATTTCAAACCTTTTCATGGAAATATTTCTAGCACATTAAATAAGCACACCAATAAAAGGAACCAAAAGAAATTAAACTTTTCATATTGTCAAATATGACGTAACGATCGATACAAATAAATTGCAAAAACTTGTGCAGTGAGTTAAGCGATCAGAGTGAAATTGAATCATCTTGACATTTGAGTTTTCACACGAAATGCTTCAGCCTTTGAATAACCAATTCATTTGCTTAACAATATTTGCCTTTAATGGCAACAGAAAAACAATCTTCATTTCTGCCTACCTTACGAAGCCAATATGCTACCACTCATAAAATGTGCTCAGAAGGGAATGTGCTACCACTCATAAAATGTGCTCAGAAGTGAATGTGCTACCACTCGTAAAATGTGCTCAACAGTGAATGTGCTACCCTTCAGAAAATGTGCTCAGAAGTGATTATGCTCCAAATCATTATGTGCTCAGAAGGGAATATGCTAACGCTCATAAAATGTTCTCAGGAATTTTACTAGAGAGACATGAAGCATACCTGCGTCTGGAAGCCATGTTGGGCAGAAGTGCAGCAGCAGCAGAGGCTGTGGAAGGACTTGCAGTGCTGCAGAGACTGCAGTCCGACCAGCGGGACCACGATGCGGTTTCCTCTAACTCTAAGGCGCTTTTTTCAAACTTCAATAGCCTTGTAAGTACTTTCAATCTAGTTCGTTACCCCAGGAGGAGGCAAGTTTTTTATCTGTTCCCTGCAATGTCAATAGATGGGATTGAAAATGGTTAGTTTCGTTCAGTTGGTAGCTGAGAAGACGATTTTGTGCAGAAAGCCAAGACGCTAGCTATGAAAATACTCGACTAAAAACCCCTGAAAACGCTCCTTACAAAGAAAACCTCTGATCCATTTTCACGAATTAACAACAAGCAAGTGCCCTAAGTCATCAATGTTGAAGTACAGCCGGAGACATTCCCAGTTCTATCTACAAGGCAAGTATATCACGAGCCGTGACTACTCGAGGTAATAGGTTGTGAAGGCAGACTCGAGGTAATAGGTTGTGAAGGTAGACTCGAGGTAATAGGTTGAGAAGGCTCAAGATGTGGATCGAAATAGAATTCCTAACCTGCAATAAATTCTTCACTAATCAATTGGCTAGGGCGGAAGGACAATGACTACAGCCCCAACGATGTTAGTATACTGCTCTGTCAAATTACTAGCGTTTTAGTTCTCCACTCAACGTGCATAGTACGGGACCGAGCCTGGTATTAGTTTCGTTGGATGCCTCAATAATTACGCTAGCAGTAATGCCCTCATTAGATAGTAATGAGAATCATAAGGGCTTGCAAAAATTAAATTACTGTCAGTACCGAGGAGGGTAAAAAAAACTCCATTACATCATTTGATTACATTACTCCCAAACAGAACTTCTGTAACGAGTTTGTACTTCGCAAGCAGGACACGTTTAAGGAGAAAAACATGAGACATTGCAAGCATCGGTACCAAAGCAATTTGTTTTGTTCGTCACGTTGTCACACTGATGAAAAACTGGGACAATGCACGAGCCCCTCATGTTAAAGAAACATATTCTCCGGAACACCGAAGAGAAATCACAACCCAGTCCCATCAAGACAAACCAACACAATTTGGAAATCGTACGTTTGAACAGAATCAACAGCGGCCAGCGAACTAACTAAGCAGAAAACACAGTTCGATCACCGTCCAGTCTAACGTTTTCACCGGAGTGTCGACATCTGTCCATAGTTTAGGCAACCCAAGTGTCTTTAGTATTTATTTGATGAATTTATCGACGGGGCGGTGAAGTTGGACTGAGTGGACGTGGTCGGATTCTCAAACACGGCAAAAAAACGACACCACCGTCAGTCATACTTAACTCAATATGCCCTGGCGGGGCATAGATGACTTTTACAAAAACTTTTATAAATGACAATAATTACAAAGACGGCATAAATAATTAACCCATTGACGTATTCCAAAGTTGATTAAGTTCAACGATTTTTTGTGCCTGCCCATGTAATACTTGTGTTCCTGTAAACCTTGTTCATAATAATCATTGCAATCCAATTAATTTTCAAATTAAAACAAGAATTCAGGGTTTAAAGGGTTGAAGAAGCACGGAACAATCAAATTAACACGCGAACGTCAAAACTATAACTGAATCGTACCCATCACATGAAATCATTGAAAATGTACTGGAAAGGTCACGATAAACCTGTAGTGAACTTTATTATAGTTCTTCGGGTGAGATGAACACAGCACCAACGCCATGAACGGTAACTAAAATAAAAAAGTTGCGCATGATGACGCCGAATAAAAGCACAAAAGAAGGCAGGTTCTATTGTCCACACAAGACTCATTTCCATGAGCACCAAAGCCTACAACTTCGACTTACAATGGACGCGCCTCACAAACTCGTCCCGAGACATTTTTACACATGCGAATAAGTCATATAAATGTAGAATAAAAAGGCTTCACATCACCCATTCAACTAATGATAATCATTTCTAAAAAATCAGACTCGACAGAGAAAATGTTTTGTGATGACACCGTAGCAGTACCAGTTTAGTCGATCTTCAACACCGAGAAAACGTTTTCAATAAAATTTATGGAACCAATAATTCCATTTTAAGCCTTAAAGCAGACTGTCAAAAACACTGAGGGACCCAGATAAACATGGTACTCGCATAGTACTCGCTACTTGGAAAATTCAGACACCTGATATTGCTCGTTCTAATTAACACAAACACCGCTGCTCGTTAAAGATCATCTTCACAACATCATGCAAATATACGAAAAAATTCAACCCGTGTAAAATACATCGAGTGCAAACAGTTCCGTCAATTGAGGTACCTTCCGGCAAACGATGTCGAGAGGCCCATTTCAACTTGTTAAACGCAGACGATGAAGCATTGGTTTGATCTCCATCAAGTAGGGACGAGGTGGACCATTAGGCCGCACACAGACGACAACTCAAGTGTCGAAACCAATGCTTGTGATGGTCCTTAAATGCCGCTACACAAGGCTGCTCCGCCGAGCTAACCAAACAACGGGCCTGTAGCGACTGCACACACAGTGACTTCGCATTAACCAGCAGGTACGTCAGCAAGGATGAGACAAAATGAAAATATACAAGCACTAAACTGCTGGACATGATTTGATTCGTTAACAAAGATGAACACTCTTGGGGTATTTTTTTGGAAGCCATGGAGACAGAAGAGACGGAGGAAAAATACAGAACAGTTTTCATGAAACAACACCGGAAAATAGCGCTAAACGAAGGTCTTTAGCTAGCCAGTCGACAGATGTCCAAGATGCCTTAAGTCTCCAAGATTCGTCTGCAAGATCGTAGGCAGAAAATATCAGAGAGGTCACACATTGAGGTATTGTGGAAGGTCGGCGGCTGAGACAAGAACGTCAGCGCTCGGGGAGGAAGCTCCACTATGCACAGAGTGCAAAATGTCTCGTTATAATCGGTCGCCTGGGCACGTCGCATCAATTCGTAGTCGTTCGAGTTCTCAGCAGGAAGTGTCCGAAGTAATTACTATTTTATTAGCGAGCATTCAGAAGCGTTGCTCACTAGCTTATCGCTGTTTAATTAAATGTCAAGTACGCACATGTCCGAGATAAAATGCGTTAAAAAATGGCGTCAGTGATGAAGCCGACCAGACCAAAAAAAAAAACACCCAGAAGTTGTGGCATTCTATCAAAGGTCATGAGAAAAAAAACTCCCGACTTCAAAATCAACAGAGACGAGTGTTAAGTCGGGTCACAACCAAAATATCTCACAGCGAAATGTTCTCTTGATGAACATGTAAATGAATCGCATGACAAGTTTAGAATTTAGCCAGCAATTAAAAAATGTTATATTCTGACACATCGCCATTTTGATGCATAAAAGAACGTGAATATTTGTCCTTGAACTAAAATGAGACGACTGCGTGAACAAATGGCGGCAAAATATTTTTGGTATTTCTTATTTTGTTTCAGTTATTAAAACAGTTATTGAATTCGGCCATCTCTAACCTGGATTCACATCGCATGCCTTTTGACCAGAAGGGTTTAATTCAAAGCCCACTGGAGTCTCGAAGTTGAGAGTCTACGTTCGCTTGAATTCCTATATTTCATTACATCGATCATGGGTCACAGTATCGACATTTCGTTTCCTATTCCTTACTTTGCTAAAAGCTTAAACTGCACAGAAATTCTTATTTTGGCTGAAAAGGTTATCTCTTCCCACTTCCACATCACCTTGAAACCGATCGGTTCTCGACTACCAAAATTCACTTGAACTTCAGGTCAAAAATAAACCCGCGAATGTCGCAACGTTTGATCAAAACGCGACCCGGAAACTTCCGATCCTTGAAGGATGCGATGCACGAAAGCGAAGGTTGAGCGACAAGTTCTCGCTGAGCTGCACACGCTGTAAAACTTCGCACGCACTGTGATGCAAAGAAGTAGGCGCTCCATGTATAATGCCAACGAAATGAATTGGACCACACATTAGGAACACTTACAGAGCTTCAGTATCGTGGTTAGAGGTGCAAACAGCAACACCTATCAAAAACCCGAATTACTTTTATCTGCACTTGTCAAGTGCTCCTTTCCTCTCGTAAAAATACGCGTTTATTGTTATGATGCAATTGAATTTATCACATGAATGGAACATGATCAGATGCTCAACGTAGGTTAGTCACGTGTTTCATAGCTTCGTTGAGATTCCAGGACAACTCAAATTTAAATTTCATGTAGGACAATTCAAATTTAAATTTCATATCGAAATTCAACTTCACTTGGGAGTTATGCTTTCTTTTTTAAAATGAAATTCAAACGAGTTCCACGATAAACCTGCCTCACATATTATATAAAATAAACAAATACCAGATGAAGGGAGCTAGCTAGACACATACTACACATCGGCCTGAAGAAACCAAGGCTGTTCTTACATGCTGGAAAACTTAGATCGACCGAGCGAACAGAAAGCTTGTATCGCTGGATAGATAAAAACCGACGGTACCTAGAGCTTAGATGATCCAGTCTTACTCTTTCTTTTGTACGAATCCCCCCCGAGTAGCCCGGCTGAGATTCGCCTATGTAAAATTATGTCCTACGTTTTTGATAATCAAAGCTTTGATAAAAGATCGCAAATCCCCAACCGAGACTCGCCGCCAAACATTACCATCTGAACACGAGTCCATATTTTGCAGCGAAGACTAAGGTCCAAACACATGCGCTTTACGGCCAATGCATCAGACTACTCGACATGCATGCAGTTTCCACGACATTCTTATGGCTTCGTTATTTACGCATGTGGCACAAAGAAACTGCGACAATCGATCAGTTCCGTAAAGTTATCCTCCAAATGTGATTTTTTGCAAAATTGCACAAAAAAGAACTACGTACACACGAGTTCGAAATGTAGCCACATGCTTTTGAATGTTGAAATACAACCATAAATTGAAGTCTCTGTCAAGAAAACGTGTTAACTAAAATTTTTCCCTAATTTCATTCGAGTCCAGGCTTTTCAACATAATTTAAATACAAGCAATGTAAAAATTCGAAAATTATTTACATGAACCATCGCTACAGTGACAATGGGGATTTAAATTTCGAACAATGTCTAAAGAAATTAATCCTTCTATCCGCACTGTGACGTAGACAGAACGTACCGCGGTGTTATAGTACTTATGTTGTATACGCATAAGGCTGTCGAAACCCAAAAATGGTACGTTTAGGCACCACTTTCTGGAGATAGACACCCATCATTGATTTTAATATACTAATCATGCGTTAAACTCAACCCTTTTGGTAACAAAACCTTTCTTTTGCTACATTCACTTCAAGTCTTAAATTTTGTTACATCGATCATGGATTACAGTATTGACATTTTGTTTCCTATTCCTTACGTTGCTGAGAGCTTGAACGGCACAGAAATATTGGAAATTTAGGCAGAAATACTCTTTGTCTAGGCCTCCCAGGGTTAACCTACAGAAATTCAGAGAAGGCCATGTAACCGAGCCCCAGTAACGTCGGGAAAACTAGGCTAGCCAAGTGTTCGTAGTGTTCACTCCCCACAATTTCTCAACTGAGAATAAATATCAAGGCTAGGAAAACACACACACACATAGGAGGGAAGTCTCACTATTTCACAAAGGAAATGATATTGGGTCGCAGCTGTCAAGATAAAAGTACGAAAGGTCACCGGGACACAGCACTCTCAAGCTGCTTTACTGTCAGAAGGTCCATGGGCAAATGCAAAAATATGGCATCGTTCACACCACGAAAACGAAAGACCGAGAAGCGTTCACGTTTATGGAGCAAACGACACTTGAAGATGAATTATGCGAGGCTTAAGTTCTTATAATTTAGTTAATAAAATTCTGGACGATTAGGTCAATGTGCTGCCCATGGAAAATATGACAAACTACATCCGGCCAAGCGTCCATCAGACGGTATGAGAACGTCAGTGACATATTCCAAGCCCACGCCAGAAAATGTACAGAGAATTTCGGTCTCGAGAATTTCTCTTCATTTTAGTTCACACAAAAACACCCGTCTCGAATTAAAATAGAACGTAGCAATTCATGTGATTTTCAATTAACTTAGAGCATTTTAATTCATAAACTGAGACCCACAATTATATAACAATAATGATTCATTTGCATTACTGTATATTCATTCAAGCTTAAGACCGAAAAATATGTTTGGTTTGATATGCAAATAGGATTTTTAGCCTCTTTTGTGCATGTTAGATGTGCCTTCCTTTTCTGGTACGTTTACTCTTAAAGTCCATTAAAGAGATTTTAATTCTAATTATTGTACTTATTCTGCTGACGATGAGCGCTAGATGCTCGAAAGCTCGAGCGAATAATTTTATTCGAGACTAGTGCGTTCTATCCGCGATAATGCAGCACTTTTCATTAAGAATCTGATTTTTCCGTACTAAGCCTATCCGTCAAGAGCATTGATTTATACAAGCATGCACCGAGACCCCAGCGACTTAGCCTGTATGTCGTTTTGAAGGAGTGCCGTTCATAACTCAAGTTCACGACAGAAAATGAAACTTTTCTCACAGGGCCTACGCATCAAATGGACCCACTCTGGTGAAGCACTAAAGCACATTCTAGCAGGATACGCGGCCGTGAAGTGAGCCTATGGGAAACTCAGAGAGGTGCGTAATCCTGTGCAAACTGCCGAGCTGACTCGAGTGACTTGCAGTAAAATGAGCAGTGCCAACCACGTCACAGGATTGTACAAGATTTCTTCTTCACACAACTCGCTCTTTTTTAGATAAATTCGGCAGTTTGATACTGCAAGAAGTTCAAACGTCAGTCCATTGACATCACAATAAAACTGAGCCATCGCGATCTTGAACTCTTTTTTTTTCGCTCCTACACGCATAAATTTCGAAGACTATTTATTTTTGACGGCCAAATGGTTAGGCTTGGTGCGTTCCCGCAAGTCTCCGACGTCACGCCAATGTAATGATAGTGTTAACATACAAAGAACAAAGGTCTTTCTCTGACGCAAGATAAATTTGTTAGCTGTGGTTTCGAATTTAAATTCGTAGTCCTAATTTTTCAGCTGCGATTGTGAATGCGTTTCTTCTAGCCACGCCAATTTTTATGAAGTAACTCTATAGTCGTCAATGAATGATAAAATATCTATTGAAGTTTTTATCTTGAAGACTGGATCACAGATCGCTCTCTCATACAGAGGTTGTTCCCGTCACCTGGAACAATTTCCCATTCTGGTGACATGCTAAGGATTTCAAGTTAACACGTCTCGAGATGAGTGCAGCCCGCCCCAGCCTATTGAAGACAGAGGTAACTCGGTATTGAAGAGGTAACTCGGTCATCGTGATGAGACAGAGGGCGAGGAGGCAAGAATAAGAACAAGGAAGGAGGCAAGAATAAGAACAATGACGTTATAACAAAGACTACGATGTCAGGAATTTCCACGGGGACAAGATGACAGGAACGAATTGCGAACCTATTTCTGAAAGTAAACTTTCAATATGAGTACACGACTGGAATTTGTGCATTGGGTGGCGATGGGTACTTCTCATCAGAGCTAATTTATCCCTTCGAGCACAAAAATTTGACCATGGAAAATTTGCTATTTCATTTACATTTATACAGAACTTTGCGATATAAGCATATCCTATGATATTTCTACAAAATTTAGTTATCAATATTTGCAAGGGGGTTAGGTTACGTCAACATGCGTTAATTCAAGATAACAGCGTGTGTGCAAATCACCTGCCACCCAAGTCGACTACCCTTGAGACCGTATGAGCGAGTGATGATGGCAGAGTAGCCATTAGGGTCGAAAAGAGGGGTCAAGCGCTTAATTCGACTGCTATGCTTTTAAAATAAAGCCAATAACTCGAGTCTGTACAGGAAGGGTGGCACGAGAACAGGCACAGAGAGCAAGCCTCTCTCGAGTTGATTAATTCAATGCGCCTCCTGAGCGCGCCGTGCCCTCACAGTGCGCTCAAGAACAATGCTTCGCCCGCAAGTTCCAGCGTTGGACTTCTTGTATGTGTGTACGCAATTATTGGAATCATAACTTAATAATGAAGCGTCAAACTAAATTAAAAGTGATTCGTGTCTTATAAGAGAAGAGCTCGGCTCTCTACCGTTACAATAACATATGGTAATGACCTGTATCCTTAACTTTTAGTGTGGAATAAATAATTCCTTTAGTCACACAAAAAGAAACAAGTCAACAAGCCATAATTGGATGAAATGTTGAGAAATGATACGTAATAAAGCAGCATTTTCAGAATTTCAGTGCAACAAGGTGTTATGAGGGCTGAAAACAATCTAACGTTCACATCAGGGCTGTCTAAGATAATTATTCCTATCTCAATTACACAGAGACGCATACGACAAACGAATACGATACGCGTAGAATATTCGGGGATGGATTTGTTAACAGCGGCGCGTATAATAACAGTGAAATACTTCGCGAATTTCTCCTTAGTTCGAGCACTTGACACATATAAATCGAGTGTTTGACTCGAGTACGTGTCTCGTAGCACCTATGCACCGCAGGTACACAATATTTCACTATCTTAACTGATGCCAATCGCGAACAAAGAGAGTACTTGTGGCAGGTGTGAGGCCAATTCGACGGTGATAAGTCGTCTTCTCTCAAGATCTGACTGAAGACGGTGCAGTATTCAAAAAAAAAAAGACAGTGCCAGTCACTCCGAACGCGAGCTGTTCAGCAGCAACCAAACTAGAGACATACCCCCATGACCTCGCCAAGGCAGCTCACTCAAACTAGTCCACGCGAAGCTCCTACAATGATATTAATCCCGAAGGTAATTTGTCATTCGAGTCATATTTAAAAAATCATGTGGTTGGGCACGTTAGATGGCTAATGTGCTCATACATTTTTCAATGGAGAGTTTTATGATTTAGGGTTTCTTAATTAAATCGAGAAGTTTCATGCCTGGAATGTGGCATTTCAAATTACAGAAAAAGGTATGCTGAAGAACAATAAAAAAGAAAGAAATAGATAGATACAACCCAAACGTTTCAGTCATCGCAGTCCCTCGAAAGCCTTCAAACAATCGCAGCTGAAGTAATTATTTTCTAGCTATTAATGTCATCAACAGCAATAGCGCAACCAAGCATCTTGCCTACCAAAAAGGGAATAAAATCAATGTATATATATTATTATAACGCAACACTAAAAACTGACGAACTACCAGAACAGAATCAACACTTATTATTCATATTAAATATTAGAATAGCCGCTACAAATCGTGCGGGGAAAGCCAAAACTCTAGCGGTTTCCATAAAACAGAGAAAAAATAATTTCCAAACTTTCGAGTTGAGCAAAAAAGTTTTCTAGTCGAAGAAAACGATTCCAAAAAAAAGAAGAAATGACAACTCGACAATGTTGAACGAAAAAATCGACAATTGAAACAACCCCTTGACCAAGATGAACTCTACGTGCCAGTGGATAATCTTCAAGCTCACAAAAAAATAAGACTCGTAGCACTGCTCCAGCTTTCATCAGTGTCGAAAACTTGTACAGCCTCATTCATATGCCAAAAGATTCTACTTGAATCTTACACACAAAGTTCTTATTCCTTGTGCGTGCATTCCAGTTTTTGGCAACTCGGAGATTATGATTATTCACAATCACAATTCGACCTTCCGGTTCACGAGAAACGTTTCCTTAAAAACGAGGAACCGATAATATTCAGAGTCATCAGGTACTAATCAAGATGCTAATCTACGAGGACATCTCACATTCACAGTAAATCTTGGACGGCGGGACGAAGCCTAACACAAAATACGTTTTTCGCTAATGCATCCGAGTGTCCAAAATTGGGCCTCTACACGGGTGCCCGGCCGAGCACACTTAACACAAGACAGAGATCATGTGATCGACAGCATCACAGCCAGACGACGTTGCGAGACTAACATCAAAGCTGAAGCCTGGCAGTGCACCACCGCAACCAGCCGCAGCTGCAGCACCTCACATTGCCGCCGCAGCTCGGCCCTGCAGCTGCAGAATATTAGGCGCTCCATGCAGGTGAGCTCGGCATAGAATTTATCGCACAATAGGAACATATTCCACCAACAAAAAATGCATTGGTTGCGAGTAGGTCGTATCATGGGGAAATAAATTTCCAAACATAATAACTGTACAAGTACCCAATTTATCTCAGCAAATTATCAAATCACGCAAATAATTCGTGCCTGAGTAGAACTAAATAGAATGAAATATGGCAAGTACAGGAATGAGCCGAAAGGTCCATTCCACGGTTGCTGCCCAAGTCTCGCGCTGGCGGTCAACAGCGGTCGGCAGAGCGATATTTGCGAGGGTCCCAAGATCGGAAGTTTGTTTCCTCTCACGCGCTATGGACCACCTTGGATTGTTTACAATTCACTCAGCTGCAGGTGTCCCTATCATTCTGCATCATTGGCGTCATAACACCAACGATTTGAGATATCCATGAATTGCGATGCATTTTTTGGCGATGTTCTGCAAGCGTAACAGTCAAAGGTATCGTGTCATCTCCAAAAACTGAAACCTAGGAAGTCCCCATTATTAGACCTCAAACACTTCTCAATAACTTTGTCTTATATTCAAAGTTTCTCAACCGTATAATTCCACTACTGAAACGAGACCATTCATGGTTTTTCCACTGTAGTCGCTGGCATGGTGGTCCAGTACAAGCAGTGAGTGGTAAGAAATATTCGGCAACTCTTTAAGACCGAGACAACGAGGTAGGTTTCATTACTAAATGAACTAATGCCGCCACCCGTTTTCACACAACTAAAAAGTAGTTTTAGGTACTATTTTTCCTGTTCTGTTACCTAGATACACAATTTTCAGGTTTCTACAGCTCCAAGCTAGCAGAACAAAAGTACTACAGTATTTTTTCTCGGCGTTACGCTCACGCACTAACAAGAGTGAGACATCCTTCGCTTCATTGTTCAGCCACCTCATCAGCGCAACAAAATTAGAAAAATAAGTATTACCGGCGTAACTACAAATGCATTTTACATCCGCACCATGAGCAGTTGATTTAGCCCTGGTATAGTTGTAGATGCCCCCACCTCTGAGGGACGCCCACCTCTGAGGGACGCCCCCACCTGAGGGACGCCCCCACCTGAGGGACGCCCCCACCTGAGGGACGCCATCATTTTTAAAATGAACCCACAAAGACCAAAATAATGTACTTTCAACCAGAGGAAGCTGAAGATAACCAAGAATTATTGCCTTTATTATTTATTTTTATTCATTATACCCTTTGACTTAGAACTCGTTTCTGTGGACACTAAATGTAATTATTTGAGGGGAGACTAAATGAGGGGAAAAAACACGTAGTCTCACGCCACATAAACGCAAATTTCACTCTCATATTGAGTACAGTAGTCAGTGTAGCCCCCCACACCGCTCTCACAGGAGTGAGCCTCTCTAATAGATGAAAAGCTGAGCTGAAATGACTTGATACTAACCACAAGGTCGGTTGCCTAGTGCACATGCGCCAGTGTTTCTCTTAGCAGGAAGAGCATCCGTACCCGGATTTAAAGAGACAAGTCAAGTCTAATTAAAATAAATTAACTTACAACATGCTGCTGTAGCTAGTACCTCTGAATCTCCTGCGAGTGAAGGACAACTAAACTGATGTAAGACAACTAAGAAGAGTGTGACATCTTCCACAAACAGAATACGAAAGATCCCATAACGTCCTATGCCAAATCATGATCCGGAATTTGTTGAATTAAAACAGATCTGAAAAGCAATGATGTAACGGAACGGAACTTGATAGAATCCATTTGACTCGGCATTCAAATCCAACATTTTCCAGAATTTAACTCTTCATCAGGGCCATACTTCAAATCCAGTAACAATACGTATAAGCAAGGGCAGTGTGGCTGGAAAACAATCATGAAACCGAGATACCAAAAGCGTACAATAAACAGTCTCTGCACAGACGCTTTGTATTTGCCGTCAAGTTCCCGGGGAAATCGAGTGAACGAGTCCGCCCTGACAGGTGTTCCAGTTAGTTAGCCTGGCCGAAAGGCTAGATCAAGACCGGGATAAATCATCAGGGCGATAAACCCACGAGCAACGTACAGGCCTCGATTACACAAGCCAGTAAGAACTCGCATACCATTCCACGCACTCGCTACTGGTGCAACACGAGAATAAATTCCTCGTTCAACTTCGGAGTGCTTCACTGGCAGTACTCGGACCAGGAGTCGCAGGGGAAGCTGTGGGACGGACACAAGGAAGATTTGCTCAACTTCCAATGAAGTCTCAAGGACGAATTATTATCAACCTAAATTACGCATTTGCATAGATAACGCGCAAATTATAACGACTTTCAGTCAAATATCACGTCATACCGATAGGAAAACATTCACCTTCTCAATAACTCATTCCCGACTGAAAGATGTAAGCAGTGCAAGAAATAAGCTGAAACTTTTAGAAACAAAGTAAAATAATCGATTTCCAAGTGCTGTGGATTCAGCAGCGAATAACCCAAGTACATAAATACAAGTCCACACGGTACGTACACGACTATCGACATCTCTAACCCAACGAAGACCAGTGGTACTATGTACATATATACTGTAGATAGCACCGTTTCACGAGACAGCAGCTAGTTTTTCGCACAATGCTAAACGCAGTCTTACCGCATACATATACAACATTGCAGTAATTCTTTACACAAAGGTAAATTCAGTCTTATCGCATGTATATCTAAGACTGCAGTAACTATTTCGCATAAAGCTAAACGCAGTCCAATTGCAAAAAAAAGTTCGATCGTTAGAGGGTTAAAATACCCAAACAGAGCACGAGTAAAAACCAACCGAGGAGAGCCAAGTCACCCAAGTACGTTGGAGGACAACATGAGGCAGCGCATGCCTCCGCAAGGGCGGAGAACTATATAAAATAGCAGGTGCATATTGAAGGTACAGCTGGAGTACGGCTAGCCCCCCGACACTTGTGACACACGTCACGTGAATAACAACGAAGTTCAAAAGATTTACTCGAGCAGTGCCCTGGAGACCAAACAAGTTTACAATTACTGGCGCCGAGAGATCACTCATTTCCAATTCAAATGAAAAAGGTAAATGCGAAGCAAGAAGTGGTTATTACAGGAAAAAAGGGGCTTTGCGCCAGTATAGGTTTCCTAAGCACAGCGTCCCAAGTTCGTTGTTGCTACAGGCTGCGGCAAGACGGGAGTGCTCTCTCTTCCACGATCGTCGACACTTCAAAACCGCGCAGTTGATTCTACCACACCCTGTACGTATGAATGGAGACTCCGTACAGAACACAAGACTTCGCCAACTAGTCACAAATTTTCCATTCTAACCAGCAAATTAACTAAAAAATTCTCAAGTATTCTCCGATATTCGCGACTGTTTGAAATCGGAAAATGACGACGTTGAAGGTTATACTCGTGCGATTACGCGCTCCCTGGAACCTCACGCAAATATTTATAATTATTCCATCAATGTTCAGGGCAGCTGCAGCAAGGAAAGATCTCGACCAGCGTAAAGTCACGGTTCAATGTCCTGGAGCTGCAGGCCTGGCCAGAAAGCCTGTTCGCGTGTTTCAGACACCAGCTCAGCTCCAGCCCCGAATGGATTTCAAGGCTGTGTGGACTGTGCTATTCACCACTGACAGCCTATAAGGAAAAACTCTGCTTCCAATCCAACACTATCGGGAATACGCGTATTGGGCACGGGAAATATCGAACAAAATTAAAAATATTCGCTTCTGAAGCGTGACTTGAATATCTTTCCGAGAAGCTTCAAAGAGCACGGCTGAAAATTCTGAAACTGCTACTTTACTTTCATTGTTTTTTTTTGTTACATGAACACCACGGCTCCTTCAATAAATGTACCTGGAATCTGAAGATCAGTCGTATGATATATTGATATCTTACCGAACAATTTTTTCCTAATCTTTCGAACTAGGGTGAAACAAATCAACAATCCCAAAAAGAGCTGAAATAGAATCTTGGGAATTCTATTCAGCGTCCAGACTTGTGAGAGTTGGAGCTAGCGAGAACTTTGCAGATCACAAGAAGAGGTTTACTTATCTTCCCCATAAACTTTGTGCCTACAATAAGTAACAAACGAGCAGAAGATAAACAAATTTGTTCCCGGAATTGGCGAGACGTGAGTTTCAGTCACAGCAATGAAGCCCCAACCAGCAACAGCGTGCGTACTCAAGCAGTTCCTCCGTACGGGGGGAAGCTTGAATTCGATAACAAATGAAGGTAATGCTTCCGGGAGCGTCCACAGAACGCTATGATCAAGATGCGTACTCTATGAATGCGATAACGCTTTCACACGATGAATAATATTCAATATCTTGATGGGCCATCTGAAAATATCCATTATTTGCAGTGGAATGAGAACTCACAGGCCCTAGCAAACCTGCCAGGAAATACTGCTCTCGTTATGCAAGTTGTTATTGCGTTTCGTGTGTTATTGTGATGCTGCTTTTCTCACGCTTCTCATGGATGGAAGAGTGATTCAATCGATCAAATTCGCGACGGCCAAATCAATTCTTCAAAATGATACGCACATCAGTGTAGAAATATAAGATATTCGCTACCAAGCTAAACGAGATTGTAAAATGATGGAGACAGGTGTAAGCACTGAAGGTCGCTTTAGACCAAGAATGTCTTTTAGTTTCAAAAAATCGTAAGAAATTCGTTTAGAAAAAGAATTCTCAAGCACTGAACATGTAATGAAAACCGTAAAAACGTAATGAAATGAGAGTCGAAATAAGGCACAAGAGAGAAATTAGTACACCAACACTAAATCATTTCTGTGGCTCTCAATTAATGAGCACCAAGTTCTACCGACGAGAAACATTTTCACACCTAATTTCAGGAGCCCTGAAGGTCAGACGGAAGCACAAGGTACTTGAAATCCGTCGTCAAAACAAGAGTTTGGAGATGGGATTCCATTTCCCTGTTGTCATTATGAATTCAAAACAGCTTACCAGCCTACCCTCCTTCCTGCGGCTTGCTCTCGTTAGTACAACGAGCTCATACGAACAGAGGATATCTGAAATATCCGAGAATCATAATAAATCCGATGGCAGGATAGGAATTACATTCTCGTTAGAAGGAGCTCATGGCTACCCTAATCAACAAACCTACGCTCATAATCATCAGATGTGAGAGGTGCTGCAACAAACGGCCGAGCAGCTTTCACGAAAACATGTGACAGAATTTTTAAGGCGAACCAAGAAATTTTGACAAAATCAGAACAGTTCAACGAAATCAGTTACTAGTGTTGTGTTGGTGAAAGAACGCATGGTAAAGTTTCATTATTCAACTCTAGAACGGGAGATGCTTTGGAAGATTCTACAAGCTAATATTATTATAGCCCGAGCAGACAACGCAATATTCAGTGCACCGAAAGACGTCTAGTGAAACTCGCATGTACGAAGCAATTGGAGGGAAAGGTTATCCGTTGACGTGAATATTCTGCACTTTTACACCGGGTTTCCTGGCCTATGAAACATCTATTAAGACCAGTATATTTTGTCGGTTGTATCCAGTATACGTTAATGTGCGGTGTCTGTAGATGATAATTTCAACTGTATTTTTTAATAAGGAGAATTTCTTACTATCGTCGAAGGAAGTCAAATTTACTCGGGTATGTCATTTGCACTAACCTGCATATTTCTAATCGTCGAATCGGTTGACATGAATATGTGTTCCCTTATGCAAGTGCTGATAGGTTTGAACAAAACAAGTGCTAATTGCACCGTTTATCCGCGAATTTCCTTAAACTAAATACTCCCAAGCCATGGCTTTCTCGATGCATTTAATCCAGATTTTCCGGTATTGAATACACGACAAATATTCCCATGAACCATCGGAGAGCGCATCACGTATGGGTGTTGCTGTTGGCACGCACTGCGCTTGAAATTTGGTTCAAGTTACTTAAAATCTCCATGCAGATGCGAAAGTCGTACGCCGTGTTGAAGTCTTGCTCATAAAACTATATTGAAATATGTAATAATCAATAGAGAGACTTTCACAGTTTATCGTAAGACTATTATAGTTTGATAACTCGATTTGTGACATGCTTTGAATGTGGACGGTTTTCCGAATAAACGATTTTTTCTTTTCCAGGCATCGGCAGTTGAGGGCTAAGGAGCGCGTAACATACTCTATTTAAGACACGCCTCCCTGCAGACATGGGGAAGAAATGCCAAAATATATCCACCTCTACCAACTCTTCTTCAAAGGTATAGAAATTCAGTACCTCGCTTCGTATGCGAAAATGAATTTTTGTTGGTGCAAAAAAATAAAATCTACACAGGGTGTGATTAAAAAAATTTAAAGAATCGACGTTTCAGTGCTCAGAGCGGGTGAAACCTTTGGTACTCGGTCTAAACCGTATTGAGTTGAAAGTTGAACTAGCAACACGTTGGTTGCGATCTGCATAATATGTCTACACATTCCCAGCGTTGGTTTGTTCCATAGCAAGGTTGGGTTGGAATTCGAAGACATGTTCGCATTTGAAGAGAGACATGCTGCCTGCATGTTTGCTCGCTCTCTCTTTACTCTGAGAGAGATGTTAATGGTCTTAGTTATTTTAATACTCAAATAAGAGGGTTCTCTTGACCGTAAGTAATGAATGAGTGGCGGCACACAACCAAACCGTTACGTTACAGTGAAATTAAAACTTCCATTGGGATATCCGTAGGATAATTTGCAGGGAACGTGATAATTTCATCTAACTGTTGTATAAAGTTCTTTAGTGATCACCATTCCATATTGATAAGAAAGAAAAGGAAAAATATGGGAGTCGCCATGAAACTTCGGATCGTGGTTCTTACTTCTTTCCTACGCACCAAAAGAGATGTATGGACCCAGAACAACGCGTGATCTTTGTGTGTACCTCTTATTATAGTTACAGTGCAAAAATAGCCCATTGTAACCTAGATTCTTTTATACATAAGCGAGCCTGTAGAATGGTAACAAAAGTCGAACCTATTCCAAATTCTACACAGTGAAAAAGGAAAACGAGAAAAATCGTTGATTCCGAAACAGTCGCATACAATAATGCATCGGTACCTACCAAAGGCTAATAATACGGGACTAAAGAAGGTTAAATAACTAACATTCAAAATGTAAGCATCAGTGCTGATGATGTCATAGTGCAGGTCACAGGGCACAAAAACGACTGGAAACATGAAAGGGAAGCTTACCTCCAAAACGCTAATTCAGTTCGAGCGCATTAGTGCAAGTTATACATCTTGGTTTGTTCGTTACCCTCCCAATATGCACACTGTGCACATTCGAGTCGCAGTTAAGCGTGAAATGATTTGCAATGCATAAAAATTAACGTAAACACTGACACGTTCTAAAAATATTCCCACCAGAACAACAATTAAAATTCACGATATGAGTGAAATTCTGGAAACGATCGGGCTACAAGTAATTACCATAGAACTCCAACAAACGTTTTCTAAACTAATCTCAGCAGAAGAAAACTTCCCATGGGCTCCTAACATAAAACTTTAGTTGAGGCGGCATACTGAGTGCATAAAGCCATGCGCGCTTTCAATATTTTCGTAACTTTTACTTAAATTACAGGCTTCGCCCTAACGCATAGAAAACGAATAGAATTATTCAATAGAACTTCAAATGAACAGTATATTTAAGTAGAATAAACGCATCGATAATTCACGGTGATTTGTTAAATTAAAGCTTTCAAGGAGCAAATGTGATCAGTAGCATGAACACTCATCAAACGGAGAACGCACTAGAAAGAGGAGAGAAAATTTCACGAATTTAATTTAGTGAAAAACTCTCCTCAAGAAACCGTTTTAAACCTGAAACTTGTAGCCGCTCATTTTCAAAAGCCAAATATTGCCGCGGGACAAAAGAAATTTTCCATCCTTCGATGGCACTCTTCGTAAACGACAGCGCTAACAGAAATACCTGCGCTTCACATCAAGCCAAACAGCAGGCAACCCTCATTAACGCCTCCTCTGCCATCGTAACACAGACGCGATATAGCACGTGTGATGTATGAACTCGAGTTCATAATTTTTTGATGAGGTGTTCTGAAGGATTTGAACCTTCGTGCGCTCACAGAATTTTAATCACTTCATCAGGTTTACATTCAAGCCATGAGGGCTAAGTGGTCTTTAAAAATTAGCGTGAAAGTTATTGAGCTTTTATTCAAGTTTTCTTCTATTCCTACGGATAGCCGTAGAACGCCTGATGACACGTGTAAATACTACAGAAATAACGTACTACGATTTAACCCTTTGACGCCTAATCTATATTTCATTCATCGAAAAGAACTTTTTTGCGAAGTAATGTCAACGTAATATACATGCCATAGGGCCTGTTTACCTACTTTCATCCACTAATTGAACGTCACATAACGAATTATGAAATATTTAATTTTTTCCGATGTCGATCAGGAACGTCATTAAGATCAACATGCAGCAGGTCACGTTTTTTAAAGACGCATACGAAACGCTTCACATTGCAAAACTCAGACCAACATTTTAAATAACTGGCCGCTGATGATCAATATTGGAAAGGTTAAGTTTACCTCACAATGATGACTACAATCCTAAAGAAATCACTGCATGGTGTCCACCGCAACTCGTTCGAGCAGCCACAATATGCACAGCTACAACGCTGTGCATTCAATGAAGTAAATCAGAGACAACTTTTTCATAAGAACATGCATGAGTTGAGGCGGACTAAAAACTAATGTGAAATAATATTCCAGTGCAGTGAGCCAGCATCACGGATTTGAAAGAATATCTACATCTATCACGAAGCTTCAAGTTACTATTTTGAGAGCAGACTACGATTTCTGCGAAAAACATTTCAACACGTAGGTGCGAAAACTAAGAGAAGATAATGCTATTTTCGCACATGTGCCACACACGTACTGTACATGATCCCAGGCAGGTCTATGCGAGAACACGTACTTCAGGCCGGCACTTGCTACCAGAACTCTTCGAGCACATTCTCAAACACGGTACAACAAGGATCATAAATTTCGTGCGTAAAACGGGAGCTATTAATCCAAACACAAAAATGCGCTCACGCACGACGCAAGAATATAAAGTGAAAAATAATCAATCCGGTCTCGTCAACGAACAAAGTTGCGCTGCCATTGATCATTGGAAAAAGGAACCGCAATTACACGCATCAACACCCGCGAAGGAAGGTTCTTTATTTAAGATGATCGCCGAAGTGACCAATACAAACCGCCTCTTTTTCATGAACAACTCGACTCGAAATGTCGAGTCGATAACTCAATTCTATGCATTCATTCTCAACATAAACCCAAATTGATCGACGCGTCAGCGCTCGATAAATTTGTCGCTGCCGCCGCAGGACGACTCCGACCACATGGTGTGAGCCGCGTGCTGTGCCAGGACGAGAATTTAAATCTCATGACGATTACATAGCGAGAGCCGTAATGTCTCGTTCCGATAACTTACAAGGCCATCAATAGAGGTGCTCAATAATTACCTTGCAAGTGAACAGATTCCCGATGACGTCACCAGTCGGGGACCATGGGATGTCTAACCTGAATGTCGAGAGCTTCCCAGCGTCGACATGGAAGGGAAACGACGGCAGTCAATTGACGTCACTCACCTGAGCAATTCATGTTGAGGAGGAGTGCACCATTTGGCTGTGACTCACCTGGAAAAGAAAAGGTTCACAAATGAGTATTTAACATCAAGATCACTCGCCTAGGGAAATCTGAACAAGGTGGTTACGCAAGAGAACCTGAGCCTTGGTCTTGACCTTGACGAGGTCAGGGTTACGTGAATACAAAGGGGCGAAATACGTGAATACAAAGGGGCGAAATGACAGAATATGCATCAAAATTACCTGAAGTTTTGCGCTAACGGCTGAAATGGAATTAATAATTTCAAAGAAGATTGAGTGAATTTCTCAGCAACATATTTATCTACTTCTGATTAAATTAAAAATGGTGAATAATATTTTAATACAAAATTTGGGCTAAAACGTCATTTAAAGAAGAATTTCGTTGGCTTCCAAGAAATTCAAGACTGTAAATACAAAAGTATGTACAACCACTAATTTTAGCTTAGTATACATAGGGCCAAGAACGGACCTTTCTTCGTTTCACAAGAAATAATAAGACAAGAAACACCATCACAAAACACGAGGTTCACATTGACGGCCATGGTGAAATCAAGGCTTTTTTATCACAAAGCAGACATGCACGCCCAATACAAGCGATAGAGAGCCAAATCCATTCAAATGACTCGCTACCGAGCATGGAAGATCAACTTCTACAGCCGCACACGATGTAGAGAAGGTAATTTTGGCCTTAATAAAGGAACTCCAATCACAATAGCCTGACAACCAACAAACAGAGGTAGCTAAATCAACACAAAGCTCATTAGACAAATTTCACAACTTAGTTTGTACAGCTCAAGGCACCTCCAGTACGTAAGTTCATGGGGAATAATTTTAGCCTAATTGCCGATTGTTCACAAATACTTGCTCAATGCTTAGAGTACCCTTAGGTGCAATATTTTCACTTAAACGTACAGGATAGACATTCAAGCCATGTTCTATTCAGAAACCTGCTGGGTGAAGGAACTCGATAGAAACTAGCAATATCTAAAAACATTAGTTTGTTAATATGAAAGGTGATATTCAAAAATTCTAGCGCTTATTCTCTAAATAAAAGGTTCCTAAATTCTTTCTCGCTTGTACCCCTAAAGAAAATTTGACCGCATCCTCGCATCCTCTACAAATTCACGGGTACTGAAGAAGGGAATTTAATAAATTCGATTCAATTCATCTAGCAACAACAATGTACTAAATTAGACCAACAAAAGAATAAATTTGACAACAACATCTGAATATTTTATATATTTCTCGGCCCCGCTGAATGTACTCGCACCCCCACCAGGGCGTGCAAGCACATCTGGTTGGGAGCCGGAACCTTTGAGTGCGAAAACCAAGTGAAATTGCAGGTCTTCATAAAGTCACTTCATGGTTTCAAAATTAAAAGCAAGGGCAATTGATGTGTAAATTTCACTTGTCCCAGTGTACGGGGCGGGTATCAAAGATTGTTTACAATGAAAGAAATCGATTCAATTTTAAGCTTGTACAGAGACTTTACGTACATTGTCATAACGCATTCGTAAAAAGAGTAATTCTTCCCATTTTTACTCTTCATCAAGAGGTGTCCTATTATGAGAGGCATTAGCTAACGTGTCGCTGAGCAACAATTGTTAAATAATCCATAATTTCTTGAGAAACGCAACTGCAAATATAGTCCTCTATAGGTTGATTTTTGGACGCTAACACGACTTTGTGAACAGAAATCGAAAAATGTTTGGCGGCAAACTTGCAGGCGAAGGAAATGGAAAACACATCGACAAACACAAGCGTGCATCGTTATTGTTCGATCACGAGAAATCTAAAAATACTCGCTACTTTCGGATAATACCATGGAAACTTTAGCAAATTTTTAAAATTAGAAAACTAGAGGGAAGGGTTTAATTTTAGAACTGAAGACACAAGAGAACTGACTTATATTTAAAAACGAGAAAACGTCATTATAATAATCTTCCCACAACGCATTATACGATTTTAAGTATTTCATAACACTTATTAGAATTTCATTATAAGTATTCCTAATCCTAACGCCATCGCCTGTAGTGTTATCCAGCTCTTCTTACACACCAATGGCCCCCCGAACTACTGGTATGAGAGGCATACCCAAGATAGAAACAGGGAGGACGATTGAGAAACGAGTAATTTTTTCAAGTTAAGCAGAGACACATTATGAATTATCCAGTATTCAAAAGAAAAATAGGTACTGGAAAAGAAACAAGAAATCATACACCAAAGCAAAAAACAAAAACTCAGAAGTGTACGATAAAAAATACTAAATTAGCTGTGAGCTTGGTTTACATACCCAGAGGACCACAAAACTTTTCAGTCGCTTGGTCTCGTGCGGACTTCATGCGTGTGTACTTAGCGTACGCATTATGGTCGAACTGTACACCGAACGAAACCCGAGTGTTACCCACAGCTGACCGCTATGCTAAGGAGTGGACCCACAAGAGCTGTTCTGTCTAAAGTCCGTATTTAGTAAATACTTCTGGGTTTACTCGAAGCGTTTTGTGAAGACACCCACGCTAAAATTTGGCGCAACGGCTCAAGTTCTGAATAATATGTGTACTCAGGCCAGCTTAGAGAAGGTTCGCGAGATATAAAAAAAATAACGTATATATGAAAAATTCCTGACTTGAGCCAGAAATGCCCTCGTTAAAAATAAAGAAATCAAGAATTATTCGAGATGCACCAGAGTTCATGAAAGTTTGAAGAAAAAAGCTTCTTCATTCGTAAATGGTTCTTCTAATATAAACCTTGAATGGGGTGGGAGAGAAAGGGGTGTACTCGTATATGAACAATTTTTTATTATTAATTATCACTAGCTTTACGAGTC
>VOMN01131013.1:0-34985 GCA_014899125.1 Orchestia grillus | reverse complement strand
GCGTATTTTAAGGGCTGCGTATTTCAAGGGCTGCGTATTTTAAGGGCTGCGTATTTTAAGCGATGCGTATTTTCTGCTGTGCGTATTTTAAGGGTTGCATATTTTAAGGGCTGCGTATTTTAGGGGCAGCTTATTTTAAGGGGTGTGTATTTTAAGGCCTGCGTATTTTAAGGGGTCGTATTTTAAGGGGTGCGTATTTTATGCTGTGCGTATTTTAAGGGCTACGTATTTTAAAGGCTACGTACTTTAAGCTGTGCGTATCTTGAAGGCAGTATATTTTATGCTGTGCGTATTTTAAGGGCTGCGTATTTCAAGGGCTGCGTATTTTAAAAGCTTCGTATTTTAAGCACTGCGTATTTTTTGGGCTGCGTATTTTAAGGGCTACGTATTTCATGCTGTGCGTATTTTAAGGGCTGCGTATTTTAAATGCTGCGTATTTTAAGGGCTGCGTGTTTTAAAGGCTGAATTGGTACAACTAAAAAGTCAGTCCCCTTACACTGCGAATACAAGTTATATTTATTTTATGACAGAGAGAAACGGAAGCCTCTTTGAGGAATGAGAAATACTTTTAACATACGAGTTTAAAGAAACAAATTCATTCTCAGTAAGCCAGAAGGGCAAAAATAAGTTTCACATGCTCAATCTCACGGCTTATAGTTTAAGAATTTCACTACAAATTCAATGGTTCTCTCAAACTTAGCAGCCTTCCAACAAACATGGGCATTGTTTTTACGTGCTTAGATGCTTTGCTGTTCTTAAAGAAGACGCCTGGGCGTGTAAATTAAACGTTGAATAAATATTATGTTAGACATTCTATGTAGAAATGTTCGATGCCAATGTCGCAACGTCTTCAAATATTACGCACATGCGTAACTTAGAAGCGAGTTGAACTCTGTGATCTGCACCAGAGGGGCTCAAAGTGGCGGTACGCCAGACCGGCGCCAGTGCGTCAGCTACCGATACCAGTTTTGTATGTTTTGATGTTGTGTCGTTCGTTTACAAAGTAGATAAAAGAGAAAAATAGTGAAATTTTATTATATTCGTCTTATATCTGTGTATAGATTTCGGTACAAATTAGTACTTCTACTAATTTTTGCCTGTACGTGGCACTTTAAAAAAATGAAATGCCTATCCGCGGCGTCAGACAATTCGAGAAGCACTGATCTACAGAACTGAACATTTTACACTGCAGTTGCGTGCATGTAAATAGAGCGCAGCCCGAACTGTTGAAACGCATTTTTATATCACGTTCAATTGTAGAGTTGATATTATCTGAACCACACCGAAAGATCAAGGTGGTATTCGTTTAAAATATGATAATTCCTGCAAGAAATTATTGGTACGCGGTGAGATTTTGGCGCTGCTGCTGCCATGCACAGTGAGAAAAACGCCGTACTTGTATCAGTGTTTTAGCATGCGTTTCAATTAACAGGTTTTTTCAATTAACAAATTGTGTTTTTTGCCCCTTGTTGCGTTTTCTCAATAGTTTTGCAGAAATTTGTATCGTACAATTATTGACGCTCATTGCGTGTAATTTCAAACCATCATAACGTTAAGAAAATTATTTTGCAAGATTTCATTTGCGAAATCAAAAAGCTACATAAATGTAAATCAGGGTCGTATGAAATGAATCGTAATTTTTCAGAACCACTTGATCAAGTTATTTTATTTGAAAACTAACCATATATCAGCTCCGAAATGATCCAGCGCTCGTATCATAATTAAACAAAAATTGGGAATGCTTGCCCAGTAAATTGATGCATTCACTTCAGATACAGAAAGCTCATTCAGAAATCCTGACCAATTCCTTGCTCTACTGTACTATTATTTGAACATTTTGTCGGCAATTAGTGTCGCACAAGTTAGATATAGCGTACAGGTTGCACAATAGTTACTACAGACTGTTTTAATTTTGACTCTCAAGTACTGTGTACTTGCTGGGTAATAAAGGTGTAAAGATGTAAAGGTGCACATCCGTTAATATCAAGTAACATTTTTATAATCTATCATCGTCAGCCTAAACAGTGTATTAAAATTATATATTCCTTCGGCTCACACATTCAATTCACACACACTTATATTCCCTTCTGCAGTACTTAAAGTAGGACCCGCAAAATCCACCAGAGCTTACAGTATTTTTGGGCTCTGATTATTTTCTGATCTCGTAGCCGTAAATCTCTCGTAGCTGCTTGTAAGCAGGCGTCGTGTGTCTCTCGTAGACGCGTCGAATGTTTGCGACATAAATCTTTTGTAGATGCTTCTAATCTCAGCCACATAGACATCTCGTACATGCTTTTGATCTCTACGATATTCATAGATCTAAACAGAACATTTGTATATGCGGGGTACACTGCAGCGCAATGTGAATGATGACCTCGTATCATGAAGCAAAATGGCAAAATAAGATGGGGGTCTTCACAGCACTCGGATTTCTGTCTTTTGTTAATTGAGGTGTGAAGTTGTTGAGACACAAATATATCGAAAGAATACGCTCCATTTAAACTCTTCGAGCTAGGCTCTTTTTTAGTCTTTAAGCACCACTGCCGTTCTTGAAGGGTATTACAAATAATCAAGTTTTGTCTTCAGTCCTGTTTTGTGCAAGGCTAGGGTGGATGCGTATGCACACAAGTGCATGTAATATGAACGAATGTTCCTGCAATATTTCGTTTATTTGAAGGGAGTTTGGACCATTTAGGGTAACAGAACGGTCTAGAGAGAGCAAATTTAGTAAGATGTACAAAATAAAGAGTTCTGTTAACTTAAATATTTCTAGATTCCTTTTACAAATCCATGGTTACTCTCAAACTTTCATCGTACTATCTCCTCTCTGCTACTTCAATACTGTAACTATTACATACTACACATTCTCGGTTTCAACTGTTCGATAACAGCTTCTGCTCTTTTAATTCGACATTTCGTCAAAATCTTTGCTACATTATCTGCGGTACCCAGTATGTCTATAAGAAACCGAACTAAAAAAGCTGTACAAAAAATTTTGAAGACCTAATTTGAGGCGTTGCCCGAGATAGAACGCTTAAATCGTGTTTTTTGAGAATTCTTTCTTTGAGGTCCGTACTTTTTTGCAGTGTTGTTAACGGTAAGCCGTAAGTACCGAAATTCGTGGGTAGAAGACGCTGTAGATGAAAGACTGTGACTGTTATTTAGTTTGAAGTTTGACTTCTGACAGAGTCCCTGATTTCACCCAAGCGGCAATACATCCAAAAGGAATCTTTCTTGTACTGAATGACTGACTTGTTGTTCATTTGTTCCGTAAAAATGAGTATTTTTACTGTACGACGGTGTTGAGTTCGAAACAAATTTTTACTGTACAATGGAGTTTGAGTTCGAAACTAATAAGAAGATCGAGACTGTTCTTAGAAAAATCAATTGAGACACATTTACAATTATGCAACGAATGGCACTGCTAACTTATGTTTTCGCAATGATGAACTAGCATCGCAGAGGAAAAAGCAAAAACATATAAGCCACTTTTACGGCGGCCATTGACCAGAACATGCATAGAACATTCTGTAGACAAACGATGCGTCCGACCTTAGGCCCGTAGCTGGGTACTACTCTTCAACCCTCTGTAAAGGGAGAGAAGACGTCAAGGCGAAGGATACATTTTAACTCTATAGCGTCCAGCTTTCCCCTGGGGGAACGATAGAATTAACATACTTCTTGTTAAGTCTTAACTCCTCATGATATTCAAAACTAGGCTCAATATACGCGTAAGAGCATAGAATATCTGTGAGTGACTGCTTGCGCAATGTTGGGTTCATTTAAAAAGTAAGTTTGTCCTTCAAGGTTTGAAGTAACGAGACAGTTGCGGTGCCTGAGTGGTGGTGCAGTCTGAGAGCTACACAAGAAGCGACGACGAGTCTTCAGAGGTCACACGTGCTGCAGCCATGATGGCGTGTCATGTACCCAAATACCGACGCTGATATCACGCCTATTCTCGGCGGTTACTTGACTTCTTTTTATTCGTTACTAACCCAAGACACGCTGCGTAGTTCCACATTTTAAATTAGATACAGTGCATGAACTCAATGTTCTTTTTCTTTATTCCCAATGTTCTTCTTCTTCATTCGTGACTCAAGACTTGGGATAGCTTCGCTTATAGCATCGGCATCTCTTTTTAGTTTCGTTCTGTCAAATTTGGCGTTAAGTCCTGCGTTTTCCCTCACCGTTTCCAAAAATACCTTCCATTTTATGATCATTGTCAGCCGATGCAAAAAGTTTTTATATGCGGAAGCGTTGAGCAGATTCAGAGTATCTTTGATTTAGGTATGCGTACGTTACGGGCCATTAAAGGATGGTTAATATTTTACAAACAATCATCAGCCGGAAGGTAATATTTTAGATGGAATGGAGAATATTTGGTCCCATTGACTCAACCTTGGATATCCTCTTAGACACTTTTCTCAAATATCAATTACAAATTATTTTCCCTTTCTAATGCAGTCTTCTTTATAAAGACTGTAGCGACTGCTTGTTTAATATTAAGTTTTGAAACGCGCAATGCTGTAAGTTTTTTTTTCAATGATTGTCATGAATTAAAATGACAGTTGAACTTTCGCTTTGACAAATGTCCATGCATGAAAATCTATCAGCTCAACAGAACGAGTAAAAGATATGGATAAGATTACCTCTGTGGACGTGAATTAGGAACGCCTTAAAAATATACACTATGTGTATACTATGCTCTCTGTAAAGAAATCAATCGAATTAGTTTAATTAGTTTGCATTCACGAATTCGTGTCCCATTGAAAGCCGAATGAATGTCTTTTTAGTTTTACTTTGTCAATTTCTTTTTTGGTTCATTTTAAACTATACAGTAGCTTGAAGTTGCTGGTGCACCGACGTAAAACCACAATGTTGAGAAAAGCAGACCTCAAAACGCTTTCACAAAATGAGGAAGTCGCTTCCGGTGTCTCGCACGAGACGAGCTGTGTAAAAAAATATTTAAAAAAACTTGTGTGCCGCAGGCAAGGGCAAACCATTGTAACTCTGGCTCAAACTTATACATTCTGTTCCAGTTTCGAAATTTTTGTATGTAAAAGTGCAGTACATGCCTGATTCTGACAGTTGATCTTAAATTTCCCACAGCCCGAGTTCACTCACCATGCTTAGTGGTTCAATCGGGCTCCGATTTACACATGTTAGTCAAACGTTGGGAAATCTTCCATCGGCTGGTTCAACAAACCTTTTTCTGAAAATAAATGCTCTCTCTGAATATTATACTTTTCTGAAAATTTGCATAGAGCTCATTGAATATTTAGTTTTCAAACTCTTCTTACGCTGATTCAATAAACGAGCAAGCAGTACGAAAGCATGTACTGCAAGCATATCTTCCTCGATGAAATAAATAAGAGATGGTATGAGTCCAGGTAACTCCCCTACTACACGTGCTGGCGGGCACACGTGATGCCTACTCGATAACCACGTCACGTTGCTGAACGACGCGCTACAGCGCGGGTGCATAGTTCCCGATCGAACTTTTTCGCCGCCCCATCGATAAATTTATTTTACTTTCAAATTTAGAAATCGATAAAAATGTTTAGGTGACCAAAATTACTCAAAGTTATTGATACTCCCGCGAGAAAGCTAGACTGGGTCTCGCTCAGCCATTGGAGACACGAAGAGATGTGAAAGGTAATCATGTTCTTGAACTTCTACCTTTTGCACAAGGGGCTCACAGGCGCTCGACATCCAACACTTTACACATGCCCTCTAAGAAGATTATGTTTATTCACGAAGTTTTTACATAGATCGCATTGAGCGCAAAGCGAGTCGAGGGTTAGTTCTCTTCATGAATGTTCGCTAAGTAAATGTTTTTTCAATTTACTTCATTTCACCTAATTTTAGCCTTCTTTTTCATGTCATTTGAAGAAAAAATTGCTTTGTCACACGGACAAAAAATTGCATCCTGTATCTGAAAGTTGGATGGGAACGGAATCTTTTTTACTAAGTTCACAGGATTTAAATGATAGTAACGTACGGGAGAATCCTGCACAGTATAATTCATATGATTTCCATCGTCGTCATTTAATTTCTGACGTCTGAAAATAACAGAACTGCTAACGTAATCGACTGCTTCCAGCATGGGAACGTTGACTTTTCAAAAATAACTTGAACCATACAAAGCGAAACAGGATTCGAAAGAAAAAAAATGACAACTACAATTTAATTGCAATGGGTTATTTCGTCAAGATGTTCGTAAATACCAAAGTATAAAATAACACAAAAAGTGCTGAGTCTGCTCATGAAATTACTCCGGCAATCCCGAAATATTGGTTAGAAATTCAAACAGTTCAAGGGACTCGAACAATATATTTCAACGAGCGTTATAGTGGTCAAAAATTACAGACATAGATTTCTTAACAATGTGAATGGAAATTTAAAGCTATAGCTACTCATGAGGCCTGGTAAGTTTTATGACTTCTGAAGCATCCTATTGACCGAATTTTAAGGCAAACATATATGAATACGTATACATACACGAGTATATATCATATGTTGACAAGCTTAATCAAACGTCATGCTGATTCTTAATTTTTCGACTGATATTGTATTTTTTATATATCAATTTCGGGTGTTGAAAAAGCCTTTATTTTTTCTGTCGATGGCAAGCCATTTCTAAAATAAAGTAAATTATTTTTCATACTGATAGCTGGCATTCAAATTCTTCGTAGAGGACGCTGAGTCTACAGCAATTACTCTTAGAATTTTGAACAAAAAATTTATGATACAATAGTGTCATTAAACTGCTTTTTCTTTGTGTACTGTGCGCATGAAATTACAATAGAACAAAGTGACTTCTAGCCCCGAAAAGTATGTAAAGTACGTAGAATATTGAAAAATCAGATCTGATGAAACTCAGTTTAACAGTTAAAAACTTTTTAATTGTTTAACACGTACACCGCACTCGTGGGAAGCCAGAATCTGATGCACAGGTTTTTTCAACAAGCGCTGTCACTCCAGTTTCTGTCGTTCTCATGTACATCTCTCGAAAAACAACCTAATGGAGTCTAAACAATATTCCCTGGTCATTACAACCTCTTATAAGCGTTTCAAAGTTCACAGCGCCTTAACAAGGTTCACTGCTCTTTTTAATGAAGCATTTGTCTCACAGAAGCAGACCGTTAGTGCCGACGAAAATGACTCGTTTGTCGCCGGTGTTGCTGTGGACCGAAGGATGTACTTTGTGAAGACACCGACAGCTGAAGTTTGCCGAGTCCATGCGGTAGCGCACACTCGCTCAGTCACGGAACTCTGCGGTGAATTTCCTGGCGAACGATGAGAGCGTTCGTTTTTTTTCCCGCGACTTGTGTGTGCTTTCCAGCCCAGTTTGCACGGCGAGCTCATATGATATTCAGAAAGGTTTTGTCGCAAATGCACTCTGATGTTTGTAGCGGGTGGTAAATTAGAGCTTGAACTCAGGATTTTACTAAAATTGTGAATCGGTAATGGAATAATTTACGTTTTTAAGTTATAGTCACTGAGCTTAAACGACGGCTGAGGCTTTCTCTTGAAAACTACAAAAAATATTGTCCCGACACTCTCTAATAGCGACTGTGAATACCACAGTACCTTTTTTCAATGGTTTGCAAAGTATTATAAGTTTCATGATACCACAAAGTTCCTTTTCATTTCAAAGTTCAAATAATTTGGGTTAATAATCTTGTAACGCATCAAAAGTGCAAGGTTCCAAATGCTGTTTTTACAATCTTTCCGCAGCGATCGGTACGTTGCAGCATCTGGAAGAACAATATGAAAAGAACTGATTTGTACGTCTTAAGCCTCGTCCATTTTCAAGTTTACAAAATTTCACTGTGAATTTGTACGGTGTGTAAATTGCAATAAGCACTCAAATTGCAATAAATTTGCAGAGGACTGAAAGTCATGAGGTAAAACTGAAGGGTTTGCTCTGTAAAAATTTTAAATTTGCATATCATCATATAATATGTAGAGCAGCGTTTCTTGATCTAGATTCCGCGGAGCCCTTAGGTTCAAGTGAGCAAGTGGGATAAGCGATATGCTTTCGAATTATTATTGAATTTCATATTCCTAATATTTCTGAGCATACACAATACAGGGTGTTAGATAAAAAGAAACTTAAATTTCAAGCCTACCAGAAAGTGGAAAAATTTAACACTTTTGGCTCCACGAAACTTTACAAGAAAAAAATTAGATTTCGAGATATTAGCTGTTTAATATTTCAAAAGAGGAAATTTGAAAACAAAATTGTCCACAAATAATTAATTTATTCATTTACTCTACAGAACTTGTTCAAAGTTTCCAGCACCCACATCAACGTTGTCAAGTAGCCTTTGGTGGATATTTGAAAACGTTTTCTAACCAGGCATGTGATGGCTTGGAAAACGCTCTTGGTATAGCCTGTCTGCCTGTCTGGCTTTACCATTAGCAGCACAAGAAGCAAGTTACATGTCTGCCATTTTTTTTGTTATTTAAGCGGTTCATGTTACCAGTGCCGCGTCACAAAAGAGAATGAACACCAACAAATAAATAAACAAGAAATTACCTAGATGCAGATATGGAATAATATAGAACATAGCGGGCTAAGATTTTTTATCAAATGTCTTAAAATTAAACTTTTTTCGAAAAGCTTTATAGAGGCATAAGTGTTTAGTTGGTCACTTTCTCATTGATATGAAATTTTGCACCTTTTTTCCCTAACACGCTGTATATTCTTGGTTACTGCAATAATGTAACATAGGCACCATCATATCTAACTTATTTTGTTATTAAACGCAAAGGTTAAGCCAGGGTTGAATCGTTGAGAAACTCTGTATTAGAGCATACAGCTAACTCAAGTCAGGAAACTCAAGGCTTATGTTTTTTTGACCAGTGATTGGAGAAGACAAGTCCAATCTAACTTTTTCGCTACCTTGTACATAATCAACTATTCGGCGGCGACATTTGCTCTTGGGCGGCCAAAATGATCGATAAATATATAATAGATACTCCAGCAAAAAACTTAGGGAGCACGGTACCAGCTCGGCGACGTCGTCCATGAATGACAAACGACTGATGCATGACTTTGAGATATATGCGTTAGACCCATCAAGTCAATTCCCATCAATGTTATAGTTTTTCTTATTAACCATTGAGCTACGGATGGGGCAGCATCAGGTGAAATTTACTCATCACTCGTATAAACTTTCCTCGATCCGTTAATGAATGATAAAATTATTTTCCTTGACTAACTCTCCTACGAAATTTAGCAGTTAATCAGCTCAATCAATCATTGATTTGTCACGAAATAAAAAGAAGGACGAAAAGAGCCGTACCGAGAGACGTCGTATATCAAAAATATCTATTCAACATGTAATAAAAATCAGACGTTTCTAGTCACAAGTCTCATTTTCAAGTGATGAGTCTTGTGACTCGAAACGTCTGATTTTTATTACGTGTTGAATACATATTTTTAATGTACGACGTCTCTGGGTACGGCTTTTTTCGTCCATCTTTTTCTTTCGAAACGTTTTACTTCTCTCAACCTAAACTTGTTCGGATTGATTTGTAAACGTTGATTTTCAATAACGTAGAATATAACTATTTATTCAATCATTTCAGCTGGTCCACTGAAAATAAGAACGCAGAACACTTTCATTTCAAATTCACACGCCAAAAAAATTACCCCGTGACCACAATTTAACCCAAGTCTCATTTTAGAATCGAGCGCTTCAACTTCAACTCGGCAACGCTGCAATCGATCAGCGAACGTGAAGCACGGCAGTGTACTCCTCATGACCTTCCAAAGCTGCTTATTATTAGGTGCCGAACCTCGAATTATTTATAAATTAGTCAGAATTGTATATTATTTTCTGGTTTCCGGGCAAAATTTATATCTTTTCCGGACCTTGAGCCTTGAATGAATGGATTCCTGCTCAGGATGTTAAGGTTAGAGAAAGGTTCATTGTCCCCGTTGGGCAAATTTCTACTTCTCTGAGCAAAGTTTGTCAGTTGATTTGAGAACGGTCATGACCCTAACCTTACTCCTAGATAGTATGCCTACCTGCACCAGGAAGTTCTACTACTTAAAAATGATTTTGAAGTGCGTGCCATTATTTGGCATATATTTTAGAATTGCCTAAGAAACACACTTTTAACTTCAAAAATCAACAAAATAACACCTCATTTACGTAAAACAGAACCTGCAATTGCGTATCATCGTTTATGAGGCTTTTTTTCTGCAAGCTCATCATTTCAAAAAGCTTTACGCATCCTGTCACCGGAAAGGCCACCGTCTGCACACACGTCAAACTCTTTCCTTTGTTTGCTCTGCCCAAGCTGTCCGACTCATAGTTATGGTCCTCATCCCTTGATGATCTAACCATCGTCCACCAATTCTGAATTCACGCGATGAGCCTATTGAAATTATACCGTGTCTTTTTACTTTAAAATTCATCTCGAGTGTGAGGCTTCATTTTTTACAGAAGGCACGGAGCAGTTTCGAAGAAGATTATATATACAAAACGCTCAACTACAGGTACTTTTACCTGATGATCTCACTCGCTGTCCAGGTACCATGATTTCATCAGGAGACGTCGAAGTGTGTCAACGTCGATGATGTCATTCGACTGATGCGCTCGCTACGTCATGGGTACATGACGTCATGGTCACGTCATATACAGCCATCTTGAACCTACAGTGACGTCATCTGACAAAACCATGACTTATACCGAGAACAAAGCTTAGAGCAATGCAAGTCCTTCAATGCAGGTGAGTAGTTCATTTTGAAAAAATCTTGATCCTCTTTAATTTTCAGTTTATTTATGAGAGTGAGGTAATGTGTGTTATTAGGAGTATTTCAGAGACTTGTCGCACGTCGTAGGCTTTTCCATTGAGCAGAAAATGTTTTTTTTTGTTCTGAGAGTAAAATAGGCTTTCGTAGAACAGGCCGCCCATACAACATCAGTGAGTATAGACCTTGATGTCATATAGATATAAATAGACAGCAAACACACTGTAAAATGAAATCTCCTTGTCAATCGGGTGATCAAAGTTATTCGATGTGCACCCAAGAAAAAAAAGAAAAAAATATGAAATTAAAATCCCGCCAAAGTTTTTGAAAAAACTAATACTGCGATTATCGCGTTTATTCATAACCGGCATAAAAGTACATTCATACAAATATTACTTTTCAGAAATATACGTAAAATTTTATTCTTAATGCGATACAAGTATATTTCTGCAAAATAAAAATCTGCAACTGTTCGTAGGTGCCTCATAGTCACTACACTGAGCGAACAAACGATGCATAGCAACAAGGACGTGCGTGTCAAATTTCTCTCACAGAATCGATTCACAAATGTAAGGCATAAATGTACTATGACACACGTATTCGAGGCATGTAGCATTGTGACACGCACGTGTTAGTTTGTTGACCGGGACACAGCTAACGCAAGTCTACGGTATTTTGTGCGAAAGTTTAACGTATGGAACCTTAATACGATCTGCCAATGTCTGAAAACGGTAGGGAAGACACTCAGCTATAATAATCGAATGCGAACTGCGCTTCTTTATTGGAGTTAGGTTGGATGTCAAAGGATTGATCAGTGTAATACTGAGCCGACGAGAACACGCCAATGCACCCAGATGGGACCAAAATTTCCTGAGAGATGCTTCTATTCTTGAACCCAGCTTGAATGCAACTGTACGTCTATTACGTCTTAGAACGATGCATCCAAAAGTTACACTTTTCCTACTACGCAGTGGGAGACGAACTCAATTTCATTTGCTCCACAGCATTAATAAGACACTTATCCTCACTTATCTTTTCTCTAAATGTATAATTTTGGTGTTCCTGTGCGCTGGCCCGCATCTGCCTCTCAACTGTTTTCATTGCACGCGTGTCGTTCGTTTCCCTCTTACTGCTTGCGACCAACTCTGAGCTCGATTTCTGCAGACACTCAGCGGCACCTCTGCATTAACATCAGGTCGCTGTCGCATGCCTGACAGGGCCTATATGCCGATTCTAATGCGTCATCTCTGTTTAAGGCACCTCTTGTCTTTGACTGTCTAATAGTGTTTGCTTACAACCTTTGTTAATTAATTGGCGCTTGCATGCTTGTCAGTACCTGTCTGCAAGCACATACATGTTCTGTCTGCAGCCGCAGCTACCCCAGACAACTCTGCGTGCTCAAGTCTTCCAATCTCCGGAACAGATCACGACGTCTCCAAAAAGAGGCTGGCCCGCACCCTACAATCACAAAGAAACTTCAATTGTTTATTAGAGAAAGTTCCTCTGTAGCTCCTTGGTTTCCCCGCGCACCGGTGAGACTCCAACAAAAAAAAACATTGCTTGCGAGCCTCTGAGATGCTCAAAGGCCCCGCAAAAAAGTAGCCAAGCAGAAGCCCGTTGCTCCAGACTCGTTATTTTAACATTTTTTTTGTGTGAGCGATATTCTAATATCGACTTTTGCAGATCGAACAATAAACACTAGTTAGCTTTTTCAACATTTTGCGTGTGTTAACAGCTAGTTCCCGAATCCGTATTGCGGTAACAAATTGGCGTGGACCATAATGAATGCACTAGTTTAAAGTATTGTTTTCTCGGGTTTAAAGTAGAATTTCTCGGGCTGTTTTCCGCTGATATCATTTTCAATAATCAGCGTCAAATCTCCACCAGCTTTTGCTTCTGTGAATCTCTAGAGACTGTCAGAATTAAAGTTGCAAATTTCACACATACAGTACTTGTACTTACCATATTACCGATCCAAATACCTAATTATTAAGAGGTGCTCATCCGCTCATAAGAGAACAAGACGCAAATTCAAATGAATGTCCATTAATATTCAAGAGTATTTGTGAAGAGTATTTGTAGAGTATTTGTGAAGAGTTGAGTTTGCACTGCCCATTGAAAATAATATGAAGGTCATATCGATATATGCATTTTTCTTACAATAGATATTCAGGTCGTAAGCGTAACCGATCACCGATTCTCAAAACTTGTTTTTCGGAATAAATCCTCGCTATAAATTCCATTTTGTTTCATTTTTTCAAATGCTCGATGTAAATGAAATTTTGCCCATGCTCATAATATACATAGCTTTCTCTGCAGGGAATGGAGTGAAAAGGAAATGTAACGATAAGAAGGATAAAAAATAGTTCACGTAAGTGCCATTACTACCCGGACACCTCAGTTCCGAATCGACATTTCCACTATTCTTTAATGCTGTTAACATTTTTTGACCTTAACGACTATTGAGACTATCGGAATACCAACGAGACAATACATCGACACTTAATAGTAGTTTTAGTTAGATGCAAACAACACAAATGGCAACTACTTATGTGTTTGGGACTCAACGGGTTAATTTTGCGATACAATTATTTAATAAACGATTTTTCCACTACCTTCGTATCACGCTCTTTTTGACGCCTCATTTAATTCTTAGTGGATATTAGTTTTTAAAGATAAGATTTATACGGTTAGATATTATTATGAGCAAATCTTCCATGCAAATTGGTATCTTATTACTACCTATCTAAAGAAAGTTTTGTTTCTTAAAAAAATTTATTTTGTAGGATGGAAAAATATCCAAATTGAACTTAATATTTTGAACTGGTTGAATGAATATCACAAGGGACAAATTGTGGGTCACTCTGGAAGTGAACAAATGCGCAATACGTTATAAACATTACTATGCTGCCTGAATAATTCTCCAACTTTTCGTTGTAGTTAGATTTGTTAAGTTGGCCTTGCACTATCTATGGTCAGCCTACATCTCGGCATCCGAGAAGGATTTTAAGGTTAAAATCTGCATTCAGAACACATACCAGCCAACGCGTCAATGACACGGTTAAGCAAAATTTTTTTATTTTCCTCGCTGCTTCAATTCCTCATCAGATTTGAGGGCAACGATGATGATGCTGCTGATGATAACGATGATGCATTAGCAGGCCACTCAGCCATGAAAGCCCGCCGAAGATATCATACGCGATTCGATAGTCGTTTTTGGCACAGCGATTGTGATCGAACAGACGTCGTTCGCCTTCATTGTTCACAAACCTCATTTGCGGTTACGCCCAGTGCTTGCAGTGAGTTTTACCCAGTCGTGATCTCATGCTAGAAAGCTCTCGACTCCCAGCGCTCAGAAAACACGTTTTTTTGGCTGCGCCTAACCTTGTTAGGAGTCTACTTACAAAACTTCTCTCCGCGGCCTCGAGAATTTATTCTCTGGCTGAGGTTGAGAACTTGACGATTTCCGGCAGTGCTCAGGAGACCAATCTTCATTCAAAGAAATTGGAGACGCAATATTAGTTAATAAATGAGTCATAATATTTTATTATAAGGAAAGCTTTTAGTATGCAATATTAGTTAATTGGAGATGCAATATTAGCTTATAAATGAGTCATAATATGTTATCATAAGGAAAGCTTTTAGTGGGCAATATTAGTTAATTGGAGACGCAATATTAGTTAATAAAAGAGTCATAATATATTATTATAAGGAAAGCTATAGTGGGCTTACGTAACACGAATGTAACCATTTCTTTGCTTGTCCGTAGAACCCCTCAGGGAGCATAGGGAATGTCATTGGCTGTAGGGTTGGGTTAGTGAAGTTTGTCTATCTTTTGCTATGGGGATTAACACCCCAGGGGCCACTGTTGCGTAACCTCATCTATAGATAGGCCTTTGGGACTTTTACACTTCATGCCCACTATGCTTCTTTTCATTTTAAAGCCTTTTCCGCTGATTATTCTCTATCTTTTCTTCTTCTTCTTCCTTCTTAACTTGCTTTTTTTATGCGTAGGGGAGCTCGTGTGGGAACACACCATGTGCATAGATTCCCTGTTCTCTTAAGTCCATGCTAAATGGTCCTTACTCTTTCAGTGGGAGATAGTCTGAGTTACTAAAGCGCTGCTATCCTTACTAATACTAATACTAATTATCGGTGTGAGCTTATCTCTAAGGAAATATGCGAACGATATAAATTTTGTACGCAGATATTACTGACATCCAAACTTACTATTTGACATGCTGTTCGAAATCTGCGGTGCGATTGCGATTAAAACCATTTTATAAGAAATTTTACAGGGCCCATAAATCTATGTATTGAATAAGTGACCACAGAAAACTCAAGTATGTGCAATGAGGGACATGAAATGAAATAGAAAATAGGATTTTAATTTCATTTTTCACTTTGTGATATTTCCATATCGGGTTACTTCTCTCTCGTTCAATATTATTGAACTTAGCTCCAAGTTACAGTTATCAGATATTGGAAATCTAACCAACACCTAATAAAGTACGTAGAGATTCATACATAAATGCGCTCTAAAACTAATGTTCTTTTGTATAATGTTCCTCTGAGAGTGAGCAGTAGGCGGAATGTGGCAAGAATGTTACGATATCTGAAATTTGTGATCATTTCTCTTAGACAGAATGTCACGGGAGGTTTTGCGATACCTAATGTTAAGTAAATTCAATGATTGATAGAATGCGTAAGAATTTTACCGTATTTTATTCTCAGGAATTCCACTGATGAAAAAAATGGGCGGAAGTATAACTCAGCCCATAATTCTTGAATTTCATTGAGGTGAAAGGTTTTTTTTCACGACGAGCATCGTAGGATAGGTTTTCAATTTCGATAAGTTCCTGATACGAATAAAACGTCAAACACAGTTTTCATGACTCGTTTTGCATTCATTTACGTTTTTTACAGGAAAAAAGTAGCTATTATTCAAAGACCGTCGATTAGGTCACATCGCTTCTGAAGGGACGGTCAGTTGCAATGATAATTTGCTTTGCGTATCGGATACGCGAATCGTTTGAGAAGTATGAAACCTAGAACAAAATCTTGAATTGTTGATTAATCAAGATGAATGCTGTTCAAATTCGAATTACATCTGGAAGCTTTAGAAATATTGGTGTGGTTTTTCATTCATTCACTGAAGATAAGTTGATCTGATACTCAGAGGAGCTAAAGTGTAAACGTTCAATTGCCATGAAAAAATGAATGCAGTTTATAAGTGAAAAGCTTAAGCAAATATTCTGAGGTGAACTGTTTTTTTACTGAGCTTAAGAAAACATCACGTTCTATAGAATTACTTTAGCAATTGAGTGGTAACTAAGCAGTTACCGCTGAATTTGTTTCTTTCTAAATCAATGTTAAAGTTTTTTTTTGGTATAACTATGTTAATTTTGCTCGCGAAACCAATAGAATACTGGTTCCTAATAGAACGGGAATTCGTCGGGACGAGTTTTTCTAATTAATAACGCTTTATTCTAAGGAACTTAGCCTATGCACGCAAGTCTGAATTTAGTTAGTTTTTTTCAATTTAAAAATCAAGCTTTGTTTGCTGCTGTCACTTGTACAATCTTGGTCATTTTGCACCACGTTTGAAAACGACTTAGTTAGATTGGTTGCAGAAATTGCAAAGCTAAAGCACTTGGGAAAAACTGGGAGCGTAACGAAACGTTAACTGATACTTATCAAATAGTCGTGCAACTGTACACAAATTGTGCCAAAAAATATATTACAGGTTATAATCTCAAATAAGAATTCATTGCAATTAACAAAAAGGAAGGCACTGCATTTTGTCCATAAACTGCATTCTGGAACGTTGCTCTTCAGAATAATTTTTTGATAGATCTGATGCGTTGTTTTTTTGCATACGTTCTACCCAACACTCTGCAGCGAAGTGTATACGCTGCTCTTTTTCTGTTGCTCATAGAACTTGAATTACGAAAATGTTTCTCCTGAAAATGAAAATACTTTACTCTAGAACATCATTAATTCGAATTCAACACCGTTTTCCATCCATGTTAGCCACTCTTCAGTCAGCATGCTGTTTACACGACACAATAATCTTTGTTATTATGTTATTCGGTGAATTTTTGTTAGTCTATAGTTAGGAATAAATTCTTACAGAACGATTACATACTGTAATAAAACTCTCGAAAAACTCTTGCATAATTGAAATATCATCTAATCGTTTTAATAAAGCTAGTAATAGCACCATATTTCTACTTGCATTTTTTCTTTGGGTTTTTGCAAGTCGCGGCATAATACCTACACGAGAACTTTTCCCATGTGTCGGCACAGACAAATGCACACAACGTACATATTACATGTGGGTTACGCTTCAAAGTGCCACTACCTGCTTCTGCACTTCTCACTAGCTGTGTCGCCCTACTTTGATGAGCCGCTCGAGCAGCCCCGCGAAAAATTTTGTTTCGATAAAATGAGAAAAGAGTGGAAATTTTTATTTTGAAATACGAGAAAAAAACAATGCTTGCATATTTCCGTCCATTTGTAAAGTGTACGAGCAACGTTGGAGATCCAATATTTGAATCTTTCAAAGATCCAATATTTATTCTTGAGATAGATCGAATTTCTTAGTAAACTTCAGTTTAAGAATACAAGAATGGAATTGAAATGATGTAAAACAGTATATACGGTGTTTCACAAAAAAGTATTGAGATTTTAAAATATTTATTACTCAAAAAGTATTGATCGTAGATATTTGAAAATAGTTCCATTTTGAAGCGTGAAATGTCGTCTTGTATCAATCAAGTTTTTTTAGTCATAGTTATAGTTTAGAAACTGCTATGCAAAAACTAAGATTGTATTTTTTGCTCATTGCGCTAGCGGGTTTTTAAAAACGTAATGACTAACTTCATTTACTTGCATAAACATGAATATCAAAACAGGCAGGAAAATAAAAGACAAGGACATTTAAAATGAAAACATTTATTCTCAGCAACAACGCATTTCTCAATTTCAGTCCCTATTACTTCATTTATTCTAACCAATGACGGCCGTTGCTAGCGAGACACTTGGGGCATCGGTCTCCCATTGCTCGCATTGGTGTCCGAAACACTTCACGGTTGTCTTTAAGCTCGTTAACATTGTGCATGATACGCTCTAGTAAATCTTGCAAGTCAATTGGAGGTGCCTCATAAACCTTATTTTTCAGATAACCCAAAGAAAGGTCTGTACTCACACATCTAAAGAGTTAGTTCTTGTTGTCCGGTTGCTGCAGATAAATAACGATTTAAACTACATAGTTTAGAAAACCTGTCAATCATTAAAGGCAAAGAGCTTGCGATAAAATACTCCTCATTCCAATATTCGTATACACTCGATAAAATTCGAAAATTAACCACCGGGCAAAATTGCGCGCGAAATTCAATGTTCGCAAACCTGGTGGGAATGCAGTCCTGTGTTCACGAAGTTCCAGGGCCGGAGTTTTTTGATGGCATGGAGAAATAATCGTCAGTCACTCATCAAATGGCATTAACGGCGGTCTTCGAGTGAACTGTGCTTTGCGTGTCTCTTTGCAAAATGAAATATTCGGAATTTGGATTAGTGATGAATGGGCCGCGAAAATTTCCTGAGTCGCAATAACTTTTGCAGCAAATTTCGAGTCAGAGGATTTACTTGTTCTTTATTGTAGTAAAATTCAATAAACAATTTAAATTAGGAACGTCATTTGAAAAATGGTACTGCATGTCAGTTCTTCAAATGAAAGTTTGCAGAACACACCATAATTTTTTCGTCTACAGCACCTCTTCTAGGAAATGATTAAGAGCTACATGTATATAGAAACGTTAAGATCAAACAATTATCCTACACAAAAAATAAACTAAACCTTGAAAAAGTTGCGCTGCAGCTGCTTCACACAGTCGAATTGAGGAGTAAAATGGTCTCTTTCCATTGGTGTTATCATCGCAGCATGAGTATTATCTATATTTCAAACATGACAAGGCTGAATTTGCTGGCATTTGTATCATTGTGTAGCTGAATTATGCACAGATAATACCTCAACGAGAACTTTTCCTGTGTGTCAGCACCGACAAATGCACACTAAGTACATTTTACATGTAGATTACACTCCAAAGTGCCACTACCTGCTTCTGCACTTCCCATTAGTTGTGTCGGCCTACTTTGCCCTGTGAACTTTCGTGACGCTCTTTTCAACCTCCGTCATTTCCGACCCTCGGATGTTTCCCTCATCAGCATGTTCAAGAACTTGTTCTTACAAGAAGAACTTATAAGAAACTTGGATCCATTATAGCTTCGTTTATACGTGTAAAACTAGATGTTGATCCTACAACTGTTCTCATGGTTACTTCATAATTATTTTATCCTTATCGTTCCACCATCATTTTCGCTGGGTGATATGTTGAGGATAAATTTTCAGCACTCCGTCTAGAGCCTCGCTTGTGTTAATTAAAACAAGTTAGGAACGCAGAATTCAAAAGGTCATATTTTCGAGTTCCTGATGTTCGAGTTATTTGTGGAGAAATTACAGCGCCCGTAATTCCATCTTAAAGAGAAAGTAAGGAATAATTTATGACTTTGTTTAGACGCGCAAATATTCTTTGAGAAAAAGTTGCATCCCCCACGACGTTTTGTTGAGATACGATGGGACTACTAGACACATTAGATGTGGTTTTCAAATGAGTACTCGTAGGAGAAACCAAGTTCAGTCCGAAGCAAGAGCCACCGGAAATTTTCAGAATTGAATGAACCTTTCCATTATGAAGATTTACTTAGTTTTTCTGATGTGCCTACTATGAAGAGGCTGTGTTTCTTTCATGAATGGTAATTGTCTAGGACCCATTTGAAAAGTGTTTTTGCAGTGCCATCTCACTGCATGACGCGACGGCTGTTCACTTAAAGCAGTGGTTGTGCCTAGCCGTATGATCCCTTGGGGAACATTACCGTCGACACTACATATTTCAGTTGTATTCACTGAAGAAAGATTTAGCTCAAATTCGGAACAGGGAGTGCGTCAGGGTCTACATACAGTTATTCACCTGCACTTAGTTGACCAACAATACCCAGTCTAACTTTCTCGCATTCCGTCGATAAATTAAAAAAAGGCTATAGACGTTTACAGATAAATTAAAAAAAAGCTGAAGACGTTTACTTAGGAGACAAAAAGTCATAGATAATTGGATGTGCTCCGGTGAAAAAGTTAGACTGGGTACTCATCCTGAAACTTAATCAGTTGAGCTCCAAAGTTGGGCCCTGAAGTCATGAGTGCTTTTCAACGCTAGAAAATCGACTTGATACCGACTACTCGAGCAAGAACATCGTGTTCTTGGGACTCTAAGAGACTCACTTGGATAGTCGCAAAAACGAGGGCAGTTTGCTGAGTATCCCTCATGATTTCCTGATAAAGAACTGGTGTGAAGCACAGTCGTCTCCCCGCCTAGAGAACTAGAACGATTCCAACAAACAAACGCTGCATTTTCTATTGCTATCTTGTAACACTTTATTTCCGTCTTCTGACATAATATCTTTCTCTCTATCTGATGCTTGTTCTAGCTAATACCGCTCTAGCGGGGAATGACTGTAAAGCGGTTGTTTACTGGGACTGATCTAGCGCTCTGCATTGGAGGTAACTGTAAAGCGGATGTTTACAGGACTCGATCTGGCATTCTATACGGATGTCGACTGTACTATTTAAGTACGAGGAGCTCGCTGAGAGACTATACGATGCATTTTTTACACATTCATGCATGTCGTTCGGTTGTCACAAATCTTATTCCCAAATAAATACAATGAATGTAAAATGACACGTTTCTGAGTCCACTAACGATATAACATATAAGAGTGGCCCAACTCTGACTCACCGACACAAATCTACCCTTTTTTTAGCGGGGAAGTTTAACTTACTCTGACTTAACATTAATTCTATAAATGGTGGGAGAAATAGTTAAGATTCAAAATTAAAGTCACGAAAATTTTTAAACGGCGATGCCAAAAGCAGCCTTTAGTGTCACGTTCTAGACGTCCACATGGCCTCATATAGCTGCCCGTGTGTTGAACGCACCAACTAACTCTGAACTAATTCACCTACCCAATTATGAAAAAGATACTTGAAAAGAAAACATCCAAATCATATATTCCGTAATGGATCGCATGGCCGCGCAAACCCTCACATACCACCTTCAGTTGCAGCACTTAGATGAAAAGGGAAATTTGACTCACTTGCTGACATAAAAATTTATTTGTGTGCTGCCACACCTGCAGTGCTGTAATCCCAGCATATGCCAGGCTTGCTGTCTTGCTATGATGTAGTGAAAGTATAAGCCACGTATGATGAGCCTGCAGTGCTGTAGGGTCAACATACAATTGGAATGCTGAATTTCCAGTGCTACAATTTCCCCATAAGACAGTAATGCTGTAGTTGCAGCGTTTAGCGTCAGTATAAACCAGGAATGCTGTACTTGCAGAGCTGTATTGTCAGTGTAAATAAGGAATGCTGCACTTCCAGTGGTGCTGCATAAGCCAGGAATGCTGTAAGCAACACGGGCAATGCGACGTTCCCGCCTGGAACAATAGTCATTATGCGCCAAAATTGGAATTCTGATTGCCATTCCCGCTCGCATTTGGCTTCAGAGGCGCGCACCGAGGCAGGACTGAAGGCTAAGCTTCAGCACAGGTTTAATGCCTAAACCATCCGCTCGAATTAATTAGAAATTTTGTGCTTCATTTCCGATAGAATGTTTTGCAATTATTGGCTGTCTCTTGCCCCCTCGCTAGCAAAATATTTCCCCAAGTGTTCACAGTGGAAATTGTTCGAATAAACGGCGCCGCCGAGTTGGAGTGCGCGCCTGAGGTGCGGCTGGTAATTACAGCCCTCGGTGAGGTGCGCGTCTGCCTGGTCTTGGTTGGTGGTGGCGGTTGCAGAGGTGGTGGTGGTTGTGGTGGTGGTGATTGTGGTGGTTGTGGTGGTTGTGGTGGTGGTGTTTGCTGTGGTGGGGGTGGTTACAGGGGTAGTGGTGGTTGTGGTGGTGTTTGCAGCGGTGGGAGTGGTTACAGCAGTGGTGGGGGTGGTTGCAGGGGTGGGGGTGGTTGTGTTGGTTACATTGACAGTAATGTTGGTAGGAATGCTGACGTTGGTAATGCTGGTGGTGATCCTGGTGTCGGTCATTGTGGTGATGAAGATTTTGGTATGTTAGTACTGATTTTGTTTGGCTTGATTCCTGTAGTGCTGCTGGTGGTGGGCGATGCTAGTGTAAGCAGCACTAGTGTCGGCGTGTATGGTATTGCTGGTGTTGATATTAATGCTTGTGGTAATGGTGCAGGTACTCCAGTTGGAGTTCAGTTCTACCTGTGGCCGTGACCATGTAAGTTTTTTGTGCTGGTGTTGGTCTTGTTAAAATTGTAAAATTTACATTTGTGAAGTTTGTGTTGCTATCACTACAACTGATGGGGATTTTATTCATGGCTGCTTGTAGTGCATACGGTCTGCCTCTAAGTTCTGTGAGGATTTTAAATATGAAGACGAACAAAATAAACTCACATTTTACGAAAAAGTAATCATAAATTTAATGACCTTGATTATCTACGGCATCGTATTACAAACTAACGAGTTATTTAACTCCACTGCTAAAAATCTATTCTGATTTTGAAAAAAAACTCCGAAAATGTCGGTTTGGACCTCATCGGGGCTTACGTAAGTAATTCCATCCAAATTATTCTGTAAGTCTTGGAACGAAAATGGTTGTCTGGTGGAGCAAAGTATAATAACAATATAAGAAAACCAAAAAAGAAAGAGCTATTGTAAAATAGATATTTCTCGCTACTTACAGATGAAATTGGGAGATGTAGAAAGTTATATGTCGGATGTAAGTATACTGTGTGTCAGTCTGGACATAATCGGAAATACAAGGTCCTCTTTTTCTCTTTATGTTGTTGAAACTGCAATCCTGGTTTCCAGTTTATTGTATCTTTATTTCAGTTTCAGAACTTCTAACCTTGCCCAGATTTAAATAAATCATTTTCTAATCACCTCTAACATTAATTATCTAAAAAAGAATAAAAATCTTTAGAGCTGATCTTTTCTGTTAAAATCCTGTCAATAGCACGTTGCTTAGGTTATTCGTTTTTTGAATGTCAGCTGTTTGCTTTGTGCCGGTGATGATGCTCCTGATATTGCTGGCAATGTTATTGTTATTGTCCTGTTACTTATGTTGATGGTGGTGACGCTGATTCTGATATTAATGCAGCTGATGCAGCTCGCTCTCCAGCTGCTGTTCCGTTTCGTGCTCTTATTTTGTTAGTATTAATCACGAGGGTTACTGAGATTACCGAAGGGGTTACTGAGATTATCGAGGAGGGTTACTGACGTTGTTGAAGAAGGTTACTCATGTTACTGAAAAGGCCTCTTGAGTATACTGAAGAGAGTTACAATTATTTTTTTCGTACTGTAATTACATTTGTTGCTGTTGGTGTTTTCATATTTTATTTGCTAACGCTTGCTATTGTTGATAATGACTTTGTATGTTTCGTGAGCTATATTAATTCCCAGGGCGAAAAAAAGAACTGCAATTAGAGCATAAAAATTTTGCACTCACCATCCTTCGAGTCCCAGACATAAGTTAAGTTTTTTTTTCCAAATATGTTAAGTCTGACGCATATCTTCAAGCGTTAAGAAACTAATAATCAGTACTACATTTGGAAAAGTATCATCCAGCTAGAGGTACTATTTCTACTTTGTGTATATTTCTATGCCTGCAGATCAAAAGTGCCACAAGATTTTACTTGGTGGCACACACGCCCACGCGCGGCGAGGTCCCTGAGATTCCACTGGAAAGACGCATCCCGGACTGTCATTTCCCTTACATTCGCGACGTTTTTAGCAGATCAGTACCTAAATGTCAACGAAAGTCAAACGTGGGGTAAGAAGAAAGAAAAGCAAGAAAAATCGTGTACCGAAATCATCACACACGAGTAGAAAGCAGGATGCGAGTCGGGTTTTCAATGAGTATGATTCCTGGCTTAGAAATTAGAACGTATGCACTCATCGTAGCAGGTTGCCGTGAGCCCATTGCTACTAGCCATTCCATTTTCTGGAATCGAACTCAATAGCTAGTGGACAGAAACAATACGGACTCGCAATTGAAGGAACATATATCTTATCTTTACAGCTCTGGGTTTAATTACTGCGAGGTCTAACTGGTGCGTCGTGGCAGTCTTCCATGCCAATTCTCCTCACAATTCGGGCTCAGAAAAGGTGAAAATCTTTGGCTGTTGAAAACAGGAGTGAACATAAGCATGAAAGAATAATTTTAAGGGGTTCTTTACCCCAATCAAACACTTTCTGAAATGTTTCGTAGTATTCAAATGAAATGGGGCTTCAGTAGTGCAGGTGACAGCGCACTTGTGTCCTAGTCAGGAGATCCTGGGTTCAACACTCCGGGAGGAGAGCTTCCCTTGAGAAAGGAGGAGGAAACATAATGCAGTCGCCCTTTGCTCTGACCGCTAGATCGATTCCCACAAACAACCGCTCTATCTTCTTGTTTGCTTCTTTTGACGCATTCTATGTATTTACATCTTACGACACAAATATTTTCCGTGCCATGTAGTACTCGCTTTAGTCGATACCGCTCTATACAGGGGACGGCTGTAGAGCGGTTGTTTGCCAGACCCGATCTAGGGTTCTCTACGGGGGACGAATGTATTCCTAAAAAGGGGCCACACCAGTGTGGACGGTGCTCGTGTTCTTTAAGAAGGTATTCGAGAGAAGGATTGCAGGTCCGTCTTCTCTGGAGAAAATACAAAAACTTCCCTTTTTCACATTATCCTTCGGTGACAGCGAACTGTAGCACAGGAAAGCAAGAGCTGATGATCATGAGCACGCAACTTCGAAATGTCGTAAAGAATGTTGATTTTAATGTTTAATCCATTCTATGTAATACACTTTTATTTCAGGTTTCTAAGTGTTTTGTACAAACAGGAATTCTTGCAGTTTTTAAAGAAGAGCGAACCGCATTGCTAGAAATACAGTATTGCGTTTTACAGTCATGTGACTACATTAGGCAGTATTTTCTTTGTTGATTTTTATATTAAAGAAAATAAGATCGAAAACGTACCATTTAAACAGTAACACTGATACCTGTAGCAGCATCACCCTAGCAACAATAACAGCATCGATAGCAACCCTGTTGTAGCTGCACCCAAAACTAACAACAATAACACCATTGACAGCGACTCTATAGTACCCTTGTGCAGAATTACAAACAATAATTGCGTCGAAAGCAACCCAATAGTATGCATGTAGGAAACTACCAACAATAACAGCATTGACAGCAACCCTATTGTATCCAGTAGCAATAACAGGAACAGTAGTCGGACTACCCGCAAGACTAGCAACACCTGGAAGGCTTCAATGTACTCAACACAGTTCCTGCACAACCACGACGCGACAGAGCGGCTCTCATAGTCACTTCCCCCTCATTGCATGAGACTCGGCACGTAGTTACAGTTTATTTTAAGATTATTTTCTGTTAGCGTGAGCGTATTTGAAGGTCCGGGACGCAGGTCGGGGGCCCGCCAGCGTGATTATCTGAACGCCGAGGCGCCTCAGATCACAGAGAGAGAGACTGCCCGCAATTTTTCTCACAGACTGAACAGGTCACGCGATGTCACGAAATAATCTCGGCCGAGCTCACCGACCCTCGGACGGCCACAGTGATGCATGAGGGTCCTCTGTCGCGCCCTTTGATGCTGCTCTTCTTGTTCGCGACACGCCGGCGCCGTCACCTCGAAATAGAAACTGTCACGTGACAATTTAAAGCGTTCATGTTCGGAGCTGCAATTTTTGGACTCCATGAAGAAGATGCACAGAAGTCGAATGGACATTGCCCTGGAGAGGATGATGAGGTGAGCGCAAGGGATGTTCGTCATGAACCGAATGGTAACAATAACCCAAGCCGTCCCTTAGGGGGAGATAAGTTACGCAGCGCTCAATGTCAAAATTCAATCCCAGTCTGACTCTATGCTGAGGCATCCACAATTATCTCTAAGGTTTGCCGCCCAAGAGTAGACATCGCGGCCGAATACCGATCGTAATGGACTGGGCGGCTAAAAAGTTAGACTGGGATGCGCATAGTTGGGATATCTAATTCACATTTGGGAACACGTAGTCCTTGGGCTATGTTTAATACCTTATCATTATGTCACATCCACCCATATTTATTACCCATCTATCCAGCTACGTACTTTTATCTCCCCTGTATGTATGTATTGGATTGTTCGGAAAATAACTGCCGTTACAGGTATTTTGTATGAAATTTGCTTGTATCGCGGTATTTCTGTAGTATTTAACATAATTGACGTTTTATGTGGGCTTTTTGTATAATTTTTATCTATTTAATCCAGAAAACATAATTTTATTGATATTAAGCCCCTAATTTCATGAAGATGAAACTTCAGTTTTAAGATTTGTTTCCGTGACTCATCACAATTGAACCATAAACATAATCGCTTCTGATTTTCAAGAATGATCCCCTATTTATCGTAGAAGACTATTCGGTCAAGAAATAGATAATTGGATGCGCAAAAAAAACATCGAGGTACTTCAAAATATCGAGTTCTTATATTTTTCATCGAGCTCATGAGGGGGCTCATTTATCGAGTTTTTTACCTTGCCAATATTTGGCCCGACGCAGTCGAAATGCTATAGCTGAGACGCTGACGCTTTGCTCTGGCTCTCTTGTTTCAAACTTAACAATTACTTTTCAGGGTTACGAGTGGATGGATGGTCGTCCTCTACCTTACACACTTTAAAGGCTTTCATCACCACTAGGAAATTTTTTAAGCCACCTTTGTACGGTCCAGCCACATCTGACGCCTGCTCCATGCACTGTGCTGATATTGACAGTGGTTCAATGAGCCTTGTTTCCAAGTTTGATTTCATGCACGAGAAAACTGAAGGAAATTATACATTTCTTCGTATCGAAAATTTGTGCTTATTCGTTTCAGTTATGTTTTCTAGAAGAAATGAGCAGAAAATTATTGAGGAGCACATATCAATCGTTAAATGTATAGAAGCTTGTCTAAAATACAGCAAAAATACCATGACAAAATCTAACTTCAGAACAGAATTACTTAAACAGCTGTTATTTTCACTACAACCTAACATCTTGTAAGGGTTATAATTCAAAACATCCACTGGATTTTTTCATCTATTTTACCCAAGCTTTTAAGCGTAAATATCAAGGGAACAAAAATCGAAAACTTCAAACCGGAAATAGGTGTGGTCGGAATGGAGAAACATAACCAAGAAATTAACCAAGGAGAAATTAACTGAGAGCAGGGTTACAATGTGAGAATAAAAAAATGAAATTTGAAGAAAGAATATCAATGAGTGTATTTTTTGGAAAATTAAATTAGTAGCAGGTTGATATACTTCTGAAAATTAGAGCGATCTATTAATAGAATTTGGATTCATTCAGCATAAAAAATTTCAAGGGCACGCTGAGGCCATACATTAGAGTTTTTAGCTAAAATTCTTTGTTGTTCAGCATGCGTTTACTGTCCAGTTTCGGTACTACGTTCAAGTCCGACCTGAATACTGATGCTGAAACATTTTTCCTTCAATTTGCATCCTTGTTTCACCTTTGTATATATTATTACAATCTTTACCATTTACTTAATGCATTACCGTGTTCTCAAGCCACTCTTGCATTCTCGCATGCCATCTTCTCGCTTTAACGCTTTTGGTGTGCGGGCACCCTTACAACTTTGGCTACTCTCTCACTGGCGTTCTTGGTATAAGAAGCCGCCACGTATCTCACGCGGGCTGAAGGTTACTCCTGGGCTCTTCTGGAGGGCATCGTTGACATCACAGAAGTAATGAACTGTTTCGGGTATCCGTTTTCTTCGAGGTCTTAAATGACCTGCTATTTTTCATCTTCTAGTTGAATATCACTACATAGTTTATTTACTCTATTTTTACGACTTAAGATGAAGGCTCTTTGATGATGAAGGGGGTGGTTGCTGATAAATTTTAAATAATTTTTGCTGTAGGTTGGCTTTCGGATATTGAGAATTCCAGGGATCGGTTTTGGTTTCTCGAAATGAACTGATCTAAATAGAACATTTTTTCATTTTTTTCTATTTCCTAAAAAGTTATTTTCAATTGGCTTCACTGCAGTGCAGTCTCATTTTTAGCTCATTATGATAATAACCTAAAAGAAAGCATAAGTTTACCTTGTTTGCTTCGTCGACTTGACCTGGAATCATAGCCATCCAATGCTCCATTGTATGAAAGCGTTAGATGTTCATTCTCTCCGTTTGAACATCAATAGCGACGTGTACGATGTTATTGTTACGGATAGCTTTGTCAAGAGTGATGTGTATGACGTTATTACGAATATCATTATCCAAAGTGACAGGTACGGTGTTGTTATGACTGTATTATGACGGATATCTTTATCAAAAGTGACGTGTGCGATGTTGTTATTACAGCTAGCTTTATCATTAGAAACAAGTACGATGTTGTTACCACGAATGTCTTTATCAATAGTGACCGGTACGATGCGATGTTGTTTTTACGGATATCTTTCCACTATATAGACCTACTGACTTAAAAAAAATTAAATTTAGCATTCGACTTGGAATTCTTGGCTCCTGAAGCAGAAGTAATTTGTAATGAATTCATTATGCTTCAGGTCCTCAATTTTGCATTTCCTTTGCACGAGATATGCTTCTATTCTCAAAATTTCTAAGTACGATAGAATATTAACTACCGTATGTTCCAGAATCTTCAAGCCTGGTACATCGTATATCATCGTACAAAATTTCAGTAACAAAAAATTCATTCTAGTTCAATCATCGGATAGTACCGTTATTGTTCCATCTTTACAGCACCTTACCACTACTAACAAACTATTTAACGATGTAGCCATTGCGCTATCATCTTACAGCTATATTACCACGTACGAACTGTTGAATGACTGTTAAATTATTTATGTTCGATCTTCATATCGCCAGATTAATTCCAACACAATTTCAACACAATTAGCTCCAACACAATTTCAAACAACATCTCACTTTATAATTCAAGGTAAACTGCTCACCAATACTTTTTTAAGTTCAGTATTGCCATCTATTTTGCTCGAAGATCTGTAACTATTTCAGTCAATTTTCAACAAATATTTCACTCAAGACTTTGATTATTACTGATTTCTTTCGATTCAGTGCTGAATATTTGTACGTCTATATTCGCAGCTACAACCCATAGTAATTAATTCATAAATTTATAACCTAGCTCTGATTTATTTCCCAATTTATTACCCAATTTAAAATTATAACTCAATGTATAACCCAACTGTAATTTATTTCCTAATTTTTACTCAAATCTAGTTCATTTCCCAATTTATTTCCCAGTTTATTCAATACTTTAATTCATTTTCCAAGGAATCAAGTCTCTGGACACAAAATGAATCCTACCACGCATTTTATATTCGTAAAAATCGGCTCTTTTGAGCCCCGGTAAGGCGTCGCCTCACGCTTCGCTCTTGCCGGAACCTCAGCATCCGTGTCCCCGAGATCCGCAAATGTCAGTTCAAATGTCCAGCTCATTTGGGTACTCGTGACTTTTTGATGACTTGGTATTTAAGGCTCGGTTCGGCCCTGTCGTTCGATACAAGGTTCGTGATCGCCGGGCGCCAGTATCATCTCCCATCTGAATATTCACCGGATCTGAATCTTCTTCACGAATGCAAGGGTTCCATCGCTTTGGTCGTTCAAAGCGGTAACTAACAATTAAAAATTCGTGGGCTTGTAAAATCTGTCGATACCTTTGCCTTGAAAGGGTTATACGCGTATGTCGTTTCCACCATAAAAACTGATAACTGAACTTGAAAAACTAATAACTCAAATGAACGTACGACTCAGCTCTCGGTTCTCTTGAATATCGCAATAACACTTTATTTTTTCTATGCTTCAAATCATAAAATTTAAATCTATCGTCTCTGACCGTAGGGTTATAGATCACTCCATCTACAGGCTCGGAAAAATCTTATTTTTCTCTGTATTTTACAATTGTGCGCTAAATTTAAGTACTCCGATAGGCAATGGTGATAAATTCAAGTTAGTAAGCCATTAACAATGATTGAGTTACTCTAACGAGTGAATGGTTGAGTTATCCATTATTGGCCGTTTAAGATGAGCACCGGAAACTTCTGAAACAAATGTTTCGTTAGCTAAAAGTGATGCCTCTTGACACGTTTCTTCATCTCATGTTCCTCATGAGATGAAGTTTGTTCCTCATGTTTGAACTCATTCCTCATGTTCAAAACACAGTTCGTGTACATTGAAGCAGAGACGTTTGTCCCATCATGTATTTTCGTCCTATTCGGAAAAACATAGCCAAAAATCCTTAAAGATCTCATGACTGAAACGAATTCGTAACATTTTTACCCTCACACCAGAGTATGATATACATAGATCCCATACTAAAGTTCTACGCAAGATTGCCTCTCGAATTATCTACACTGCATTAGCAGGGATCTACCGAAAAAAAATATCTTTAGAATTTGGGAGCAGAAACAAAGGAAAAGCTCATCAAATGCGTGGCTCTGTAGCATGGTAACAGTGCCTGCAAAATGAAGCTCTTTGAGCTTATTTCAAATGATCAGAATTACGTACACGTAAGTTCGCTATAAAGTGTCAGCTGACGAACAACTTTCAAAATTCCTCCACAGACTCGGTCGGGCAAATGTAAGGGAAGCAGGCAGTAATAAAAATATTTTTCCCCGCGTCCGAATCCTTCGCCATTACTGCTCTTCGAGCCACAGCCAAGATGGCCGCTTTAGGCGCGTTGGGAGGCACAAGTTTTCCAGAATTTTTGCATTTGGGCGCACGGCTCCCGTCCCGCCAATAAACTAGTCTCTAGGAGCACCGACCCCTCCCTCTGAAAAAGAATAAAAAAGAGAAAGGAGCGCAATAGCCGCAGCACAATTTGTGCGAGTGCGCCGAGGCTCAGGCCTCACAAAGATTTTCCCTCGGCACAGCAGAATTCTCAGGAATTTCCCTCTGGCAGGCGAAGCTGCGCCGTTGTCTGGGTCGTAAGCTGTGTACAATATCGCACTCTCGCTTCTCTCCTCCCAGAATGTGGCCAATAAAATGCCAGCAACTACTACTGCCCTCCTCTAAATCGCGCTGCCAAGTGCTGTGCTGGTGGTGCTGTGCTGTTGGTGGTGCTGTGGTGGTACTGTGGTGGTACTGTGGTGGTACTGTGGTAGCGCTGTTGTGGTGGTGGGGCTGCGGTGGTGTTGTGGGGGTGCTATTGGGTATTGTAATGGTGCTGTGTTGGTGGTGCTGTGGTGGAGGTGCTGTGGTGGTGTGGTGTTGTTGTCGTAGTGTTAAAGAGGTGTCGAGGGGTTACGGTGGTAGTGTGTTGGTGGTGACTGCGTGAGGGCAAAATAGGTAGAGGTGCAAAATTAAAAAAAAATTCCATGGATCCGGATCAGAGGATTTACAAAGAAAAAAGTAAGATAAGCTCTCATGCTTCCCGGACAATAAATTAGTCACATTGTTTTCGATCTCCAGTAATTTACTACGTTCATGAATCTTATTTTTGAAGTTGTAACTGAAGTTTAGGTTATATGCAAGTATGGAACAGGCTTGTCTTCATCAGAGCTGGCACGATATAGACTTGTTTCTTAGTTTCTTCACAACGATTGGACGAAAGCAAGACTCCTTGAAATGGCAAAAAAAGTTATTGCATTTGCTCGGGCTAATGGACACCCAGTAAAGGAAGAAGCCGAATTCACTGGTGTTTCATGTCACACTGCTAAGCGGGTCTACCAACAATGGAAATAATCCGTTACATGCAGCAATTCAAAGCAAAATTGTGGTTGAAAGAAAATTCTAACCGATTGGGACCACCGCCGTGTGTCCCGAATTATTGAAAGGAATCGCTTTGCGTCAAGGGCGAAACTACTGTAAAACGTCAATGATGGTCTTTCTCCTGCTGGTTCAGAACGAACTCTTCGTAGGAAACTCCACGCAATGGATATGTGGAGCTCTTAACGGACTATGTTAACCACTGCTCTCAAGATCCCTTGTTTAAACTGGCCCAAAGCACACGCACATTAGACTGTAGAGGAATGGAGAAGGGTCATGTGGAGAGATGAATCACATATGTTTCTATTGCAATGATACCCGCTGTCGTGATGAATGAAAACATCATGATGCCTGCAACGAAGCCTGTGTGCAAGGGGCGATACAAGGAAGAGGGTCTGTCATCTTTTACGGCGGTTTCAACTATTCTGCTACACAGAAGTGAGTCCTTTTGTTGAGGTATACGTCAAACTGAACCAGCATGGCTATATGCATCTGCTAGATAACGAAGTTTTGCCATTTGCATAAGATCTCAATTAAGAAAAGCATACTGCTTTGCCTATCTTTCAAGATGTCAACTACAAGACGCATCGGGCTAGAATTATCAATAATTGGCATGGCAGTCATTTAGGATACGCCAGGCATTTAGATCGGCTGGCTAAGCTCCCAGACCTTTCCTCAACAGAAAATTTGTGGGATCACCGAGAACGACAGGTTAGACGTCGAGGAGATCATTCACGGACCGTGGCCGCACTACGAGATCGGTTGATGCAAAAGTGGTTTAAAATCTGCTAGGCATTCATTAGGATGCTTGTAGACTCAATGCCCAGCAAAATTGCAGCCATTATTCGTGCTCGTCTAACTCCTACACCACACTAATAACAGGTCGTTTTTTTCTTGTCCGAGAAGTTTATTAACAAGCTGTTACAGAAGAAATTGGGTACGCCACATTCAAAATAGTGCAATACATTTCAAGTTTAGTTTTTCTTCATAAACGCATCATACATCCAAGGTTGCATAATTCTCTATCCGCATCAAAGTTAGAATTGCGACAATAAAGCAAAGACGGAAAAAGAAATAACTTTAAAGAAAAAACTCGATTAACTTTTTACACTAAAAGACTGCGTTTCGCTCCTTGATCTCTCCAACCACTTGAGAAAATTACATGAGTTTTAGCAGGATTCCGACGCTTGCAAACGGCTGATTTTTTAAACTTACAGCTGTAGGCAAACTTTGATCGGGGAATTGATGAGTAGAAAATTCATGCACTTTCATTTATTCGGTGCAGGACTTCCATTTTTTCTGAGTTGAAGAAACGACTAGAAATCAAATGCGGGTAAATCGACGGAGAGTTTTAAACTGTGACGAGCGAATTCGCGACATTCCAGGGATGTATGGAACTAAGCCCGCGAGCAGTCAGTGGAGGAATGGTAGTTTATACAACATTTGTGCATAAGGTCCAGCATATCAACACATCCATTATATTTGCTTCGAGTTGAGAATAGAAGGAAAATGCCTTACGAACCATGAACGAAATTCCAAATACGAAAGGAAAGAATAATTTTCCCTCCCTGATATTAAGAAGGGATCTATAGCATTTTTTAGCGGTATCATAATCGTTTGAGATAGTGTACAAACACGTGGGTTTCTCGCCCTCGTATGTGACGACCCGAAAGCTATCGGAATCTCAGATAAAACAGATACGTGCGTTCGAAATTTTGATATTTCGATGTTATATTTTCTTAGTACACCGATTCACTCTTTATAAAGAATTCGTTTTTCAACATTCATTTCGGATATTATTCCAAAACTCAAAGCTACTTTTCTACATCATTTTTCTCTTTTTCTGTGTCACAATCCCCCAAAAAATCGTTTCAATGTTTTCCATTCGTTTACAACTTTTAAACCGAACTCACGTTTCCCTCCAATGGCCATGTTGAAAAATTTAAAACATTTAAGATCTTTCATCAAGAAACGAATCCTAAAACAAACAATTTCTCGAACGTCAGAGCCCTTGTTGTTGAATTTTACTCGAAGAAAGGCCCAGTTTTGTTGGAAGCGTCGGTTTACACGCTATCCCAGAAGTGCGGGCGAGTGCGAGTCAGTGGGTGACGAGAAGATCCTAGGGTCAGACTCAGGCTTATCCTGAGAGCGATCTAAGGGCGATCAGTGAGGGGATCGATCCATGTCACGAGGGGTCGAGTGACTCTGTGCAGCTTCCAGGAATGTAGCACCTTCTCTCGGGGTGTGTGTTGTGCTTTGTGGGGCTGTATTGTAATGTGTTGTGCTGTATTGTAATGAGTTGTGCTGTATTGTAATGTGTTGTGCTGTATTGTAATGTGTTGTGCTGTAAGGTGTTGCGATGTGCTGTGATATGCTGTGTGGTGTTGCCTTGTGTTGTGATGTGTTGTGCTGTATTGGGCTGTGTTTTGCTGTGTTGTGTTGTGTTGTGTTGAGCTATTTTACTCTGTGTTATGCTGTGTGTTACTTTTTGAGTTTTGTACGTTATGCACGACTTGGACTCAGTTAGGCATGACTTGGACTCGGTTAGGCATGACTTGGACTCGGTTAGGCATGACTTGAACTCGGTTATCTAAGACTTGGATTCAGCTACTTTGATTTTAAACTTTCTTACGCTACCATCTATTATACATAAATGTCTATGTGTTGTGTCGACGCATGTCATGCGCTCTTAGTGACACGATTTTAAATAATTTGTGAAGTGTATCATGTTATGCCCAAATATATGCTTTGAGTTCTCAGTAAGTAAATCAGAATCTGCAACTTGCGTTACACGCTCGCTGAAGTTCAAGTAATGCACCAGTTTTTTTGAATTTCGAGTGAAGAGGACCTTTAGTTCGGTCCAATTGAAGTACACACAAGGTGCCTCAAGCGCGTAGGTTGCATGTACGTGGCATCCGTGCAGCAAAAGTGGACGTGGCGTTGTGTGAAGACGCATAAAGAAAAGCTTGTTTTAAGCCGTCGATCATGCGTTGTCGAGCGCGTGGTTATAGGATAAGTTGTACAGGATGCGAGGGCTGATTGAGGACATTTCTAATATGTTAAATAGACAAAAAATTTTTTGAAAAAATGTATATATTTATATCAAATTTTATTAATATCCTCGATGATACCTTGGAGATGTTTGAGCCTTCACGCTTGGGCCACACTGGGGTGCCGTTGCTTTGTGAGCATGGTGTGCCTTTGCATATTTACGAGTTACTGAATGAGACCGTTTCCCTACGCCGTTTGACGATAGTGAGATAGTTTGTAGAAAGTTATCCAGCTTCGCCTTGAAAACGTCTAGGGAACTATCGAATTCTCTCAGATCTTTAGGCAGAGCGTTGAAGAGTCT
>VOMN01131003.1:0-12958 GCA_014899125.1 Orchestia grillus | reverse complement strand
CATAGGTGTGTGGAACGGCGGCCCTCAGCTCTGTGTATTTCTTGTATTGAGATACGACTGCGTCGCCGGCACGTTTGGGTGTATCTGTATTTTCTATTTAATTTTGATATTTATTTACTTTTATATTGCTGAGCAAATTTATGCATTACGTTGTTCGTATATTTTTTAGTTTCTTTTTGATGTTACAATTGGCAAGAATGAGTCAGTATAATTCATGATTTTTCAAGTACTGCTGATTAGGCTATTGATTGAACTACTAATTGCGGTATTAATTGAACTAGTGATCGTGGTGTTGGCTGACCTACTGATAGTGGTGTTGGCTGAACTACTGATGGTGGTGTTGGCTGAACTAGTGATGGTGGTGTTGGCTGAACTAGTGATGGTGGTGTTAACTGAACTACTGATGGTGGTGTTGGCTGAACTACTGATGGTGGTGTTGGCTGAACTACTGATAGTGGTATTCAGTTGTTCTCTGAATGCGCGCACATATTAATTTTGAAGAATATACCCATGAAAAAAGGGCGGTGAAAACAAGAGAAATCGTCTCCAAGTATTTTAATTTTAAGATTGTTAAAAATTTTTCAGTAGGCGTCCAGGCTCATTTGGCCGCATGCTTTGTACTCTTAGTTTTTGATAACTTTCACTCGCACTTTGAGCGTGTAGTTTATTTGATAGCTTTTCACTTTTACTACCAAGTGCTCGGTATTTTGGGCAAGCTGTGTGGCCTGACGGGGGCGGGAGGCGCGGGACGGGGCCTCAGAGCCTGAGATGCCGGGCCTCTCTCTCTCGAATTGGTGGCGCTGTACAACAGAATTTTTGTATCGTGCAATACCAATTGTTCCTATGAAATCTTCCTTAGCATTTTACCTGTCTTTTATTTATTACTGGCATTAACCTGTCTCTTATTTATTACTGGTATTAGCCTGTTTCTTATTTATTACAGTCATTCACCTGTTTCTTATTTATTACTGGTATTATACTGAAAAAAGGCCAATTTGAAAAATTCATTGACCTGATCATAAAAGTAAAGTTCTAGCATTAAATTATTTTTCTACTAGTTCATTTTTAAAGACATGGGAAGTTATGATTGACGAAGGATTGAAACAGAAGTTAGACTGAGCGACATATATATGGCGTTCCTAATTGTTACCCGGCAACGTCAATGTCAACATGACGTTGCCAATTGATTTGTTTAAAAATTGTTACGTCGGAGCCATTGGAAGTTACTTTCGAGCACGACGATGTGCAAGAACTGTTGAGTTCGAGTTATCGTAATTTGTACATCTCTCAGTGGGAAGACACCAGAAATATTATACCCGGAGGGTAACTATTCCTCGATTTAAAATTTCTTTTCTTCGTTCAAACCATTATCTACCTATGATTTCAGTGTTCCGTGATTAATAAATCAAGATTTAGAGTAATTTCCTCCGGAGGAAAATCAAGTCCATCTTTCATTAAGTTACAGAAACAGTACGCGAGAGCGGCAAGACGTTACTCTCAGTGAACATTGTCACGAAATGTGAGCAGACCTGAGGCCAAGAAGATCTTCAGGTCGTCGCCAGCCTCTGACGGTAGAGTTGTGGTGGTGCGGCACTCGCCCCCGCACGCCGCGAGGGCAAGCACCTCAAAACCGGCCGAGAGAAGATCCAAAGAAATCATGCTAGAAGAAATTTGGAAATATCACCTGCAACTGAGTAAGAATACTCCACGAAGATCCGAAAGTGTACGCATTTAAGAAGTGGAGATGCAAGTTTGGTTTGAGTTGAGAAATAAAAGAACTTAACCAGAGAAAAAACAGCTTTACAAATTTTTTTACGGCCTTCGACCACCTGTGTTGTGGGTACGTATTCAGTTTATGCTCCTGATGGTATCCCAAAAGTGTGGCTTCGAGTGGAAGGAAGCCATCAATCCACTTTGGTTATTGCCTGACATCCTCTACTTGGAAAAATTCTTAAATTATCATTGAAGAGTTAACATCAGTGCAATAGCTCCCTTTTCATTATCGTACGGCAACAAATGTCCCTGGGCTGATCCAAAGTTCGGAGCTCTACTGTCTTATTTCAACAAGATGGAGCTCGCACCCGTGCCGCATATTGAGCTCAAAAATGGTATCATCATTATAATTAGGCGGTCTATATCCCTGAATTGCATTCATTTTTCATTCCGGTAAAATTTTGTAATAAATGTAAAAAATATAGATCGACGTGTATGTGATTGGTTTTTAATGACACTTAACTGCACGCGAAGAGTATTTTAGTGCATCGGATACCCTTCCGTAAAAAAAATTTGAAGCACTTGGCAGAGATTAATTTTGCTCTCATTTCTCTTGTGTTACGTTACGTTTCTAAGTTGTTCCAAAACTTTAAACAAGATTTTCATATCAATATCACATTCATTGCATGTTTCTTCGTCCCCTTGAATGCACGGATATCCAATGAGACGGCGCTCTTCTTTCTTCCCCCAACCCCACAGCCAAGTGTGGAACTCGATTATAAAACTGTGGAAAAACATTCGAATTCGTTATTGCTATGTGAGCAGGAGGCCTTTGAGGGGACAGGAACTTCTGCTTAACTCATTGGAAAATGAATAAATCCTTTCCCCTACTCGCCTTCCCCGTCCATCTCTCGCACGTGCCTTAGCACACTTCCCATTGAAACGGATTCAGTTTCCAAGTCCAAACTTCGACGATATGGAAGATTGGGATTTCCCCGACTCACACGTTGGGGCTGAGATTCAATCCCCAGAGCCCTGGCTCCCCCAGCGACTGGATCCAGTTTCTAAAGCTAGATTTTTCGGTCGCTCCGTTTCTCCATTTCACAATAAGACCGCTAGCGCATTTTCCATTGCCGGAGCTGTGCAGTATTTTTGCCAAGCTTTCTTGTATTGTGGCAACTTTGGGCGGCTTCCCAAGTTCTTTGTTAGCAAAGTTTTGTCCGCTCGTCCCACCGAGAGAACTGATCGGATTAGCGACCAACGGGACTTACAGGTACGGATTCACTGGCTTCTAAGGAATTCACGGGCGAGGATCTACGGGTTGTGACAGGTCTTGTAAGCGCAAGTCCTGTGGTTGAGTTGGGAGCATATCCTCTGGCTCACTGAATACGTTGGAGCTCACGAGCTCAAATTCACAGCATCCATCAATGATTCCATGCCAAAGTTCCACAGCCTGGAAACGATGTGAATGTCTCTGGTTCACAGCTCGTATCTTTCAGGGAGATAGTTCGCTGATTTAGAAGATTTCGTGCGATGATGATAGGGCTTCGTTAAACCAGAATTCAATGCGCTACATTTGTACGAGCGCGATTTGCTTCGTCGTACGATGAAATTTTTACTCAGGATTACGGTAGGACGGGCGAGTTTTGTTCAGGGAATCTGTTCGAATTTGAACGGTAAACATAAACGTTCTTTTGGAAGTTAAGAGGAAATATTGCAATATGCTTTGGTAACTGCTCAGAGAACGATGATCATGCATTTGAAATGACACAAATACAACGGTACTGCACACATAAACAACGTGATTCAAACGGATTGATGGTCTGTTCCTTGAATACATCCGCGAGTTCGGGGACTTTTATGTATAGAACGCCATACATGGAGCGTGAACGCATGCAGTTTTCAATGGTGGAGAAACAAGGGCTTTTTCTTCATATCCCAAGCATGAAGAGGACTTGCAAAGAGTCTGCCAAAAACTAGGAGCGGTACCAAGGGAAGATTGTGGAGCGTAAATCATCTCAATTTGTTGTGTCAGGCCGATGCATTCAGGGAAAAAAAATTATTTCCTGTCATAGGGCGTCTGACTGCAGTGACTTGTTCTACCACGCACCTGAGATAGTAAAATTCATGTTTTATCAGAATTTTAATCAAATAAAACATGACCCTGGAGAAATTATGAATAAAAATCTGAAACATTATTATGTTATGTATTTTAACATCATTTATCACTTCATATTATACATTTGCGTGCAAAAACAGTACGTTATTAAACGTTCGTATGGAATTTTGTCTCGCCTTCTTTTTAACCCATTAATGCATAAGGTCATTCAGGAAAAATTATTGATAACTTTTCATAAACTAGTCGTCAGAAGATCATTCGCACCATACATAACATTTGAGGGAAATACGTTGTCCTTCTATTGAAATAAATGTGATTCCATGAATGGTTCGGGTAAAAGGCATGAGAAAAAAAATCGAAATCAAAAACAAATTAGTTTTATGTCCCTTCTACATTTAATGGTTAAGTTAAACCAGCACGAAAATGAGGAGCCACTTTGTAATCAGTGAAGCACCTGTTGCCGTAGCCTTTCATTGCCATTACTCTTATTCGGCACTACTTCCGTCAAGTGTGCATAGGAATGTACGCTATGCATTAATGGTTGGTCTATGGCCACGCCTGTCTAAGCTTTACAATTATGTTGCTGAACAATTTTTGAAAATATTTGCATTTTCACTATTTTGCTCAAGTCTCGAGTTGAGCATGAAAGTTTTCTCACACCACTCAGCGGTAGTGCAGTGCTACTCAGAATTATACCTCGTGAATTAATTTTGTCGAGAAAATTCTGCACATTTGGCTGTTTTTCAAGCAGTTGTAAGTACACAGACGAGGACAAGGTTAGAGCTGAGCTCGGGGACTAAGTTGCCGAGAACATATTGCAGGAGAATCAGAGCAGAGAGAGAGGAATAGGGAACAACTTCTCTAGCCAAAGTCCATTTCCAGATATGAAATAATTCCAAAGATCCTTTTATTCTTATATAAATTTTTAATAAGTTATCTTTTGCCTCAATTTGGTATACGTTTCTCAATGTTGAGACCGCCCCAGTGAGAGCGGCTTATCGTTCTCCCCTTCTACTTCGATGGAACTACTCACGGCTTGCCAGAGCTATTTAGCTGCACCCCTCACCGACTTTCCAGGAGGCAGCCCATGAATCAGTCGATGTGCCCGCCGTTACCTCTTCCGTCCACGTCTTTGTCCTTCAAATTCCCTGGAATGCCTGTCGACTCCACAGAATTTTGTTCAAAAAGTCCGTTCAGAGGAAACTATTCAGAGTGTCGCAATTGCGTGGCACAGGAAGTCAATAGATCCTGCCTTCACTTTCTTAAGTTTCTCTTCTCTTCTCAATCATTCGCTTAGCCAGAACTTTTGGAGAATTTTGTTACGCATAATTTCTCAATGAACAAAGACGTCTTCCCTACACTTTGTGCGCTTGAAATTCTATTTCATGCGACATTAATGACTCAAAATTACCTAGCATTTCGATAAACGATTGCCAAATTCATACCGATGTATAAAATGAAATAAGAATTCATAGAGTAGGTGAGGCCCCCAATGCTCACGTGGTCATTTTGTGACGTCCTCGTCATTGGGAAACTCCAAACCTTGGTGAGATTTGAGGTAAATTTGAGGTTTTATCCAAGTGTTTGTCCTTTTCCTGGGAAGAAAACTCCCTTCAAGGAGTCACCCTGAAAGATATGTCTATATTTAAATCATAAAGTTAATGCTTAGTTTCAATATAAAATGCATAACACCTCGAATTCATTTCAGGAAGAAGTTATGGAGGTATGAGAAAGTTCCATCACAAAGCATCAGCATCAATATCCTTTTTTGCTATCTTTTTGTCTTTTCTTCCCGACCTGCAATGGTCACTAACACCCACTCAGCAGGCTACGAGTCCCTGACAGACAATGACGTTGCCTAAATGATGCACCCAACAAAAATCTAAATTTGTCGTTACTGATTAATAATCTGCCATGTTCTTCTATCGAATTTCGTTCTCATGTTACGCGTACGCATTGATACGACCAGGTCTACAGACGACCTATTCAATACTATCAGTGTTGGCAATCTATAATGTTAGATTTATCTACACCTTTACAGAATCTACGTATTTTATTTACGGTACAAAAGATGTAATTTTTTATAATCACCAAACAATTTTTGCTGTGGGGGAACTTATATGGAGCTACAACGCGGCTAGATCGTCATGCAAGAAAATTACTGAAACATTCATTTCCATTGTCATCTGTAAAATAATTTGGATCAAAATGCTCGTTTACCGACTACATCTGATGAGTAATTGATTGATTCGTAATTTACAACTTTATATGCCGTTGACTCACACTATGAGTCCCGGAAAGTTACGTTTGACTTCGACCTCGAAGACTGAACTCTGCCTCGACTATCGTAAAGCTGCTTCACCAGCGCCAGGAGGGGCAGACGAGAAAATTCCGCACTGGAGCCCATAATTTGATCTTGTGTCTTCCTATCGAAATGTTTATGCCTTGTTTTTGCCTCCAGAATCTCAGTCAGACTGCGGCTCTCAGAAAACATATACTTCGTGCACTTCTCAGAACCAGAACTTCGGGTGCTTATTCCTGAGCTCCTGCTGTCTCTAGGATGCACTCTTTATTTTCTTGAACTAAATTCAATTTTTTTGGGACCTAATTTCTCTAGCATTTGATAAATTTTTTAAGTTGTAGCGTCGCTATGGACTCAATTTTTAAATTCGTTGTATTCTCCTGTTTCCTTTTTTTATTTCTAGGGTTTTTCGATGGTGGTAACTCGGGCGACTCATCCAGACATTAAAGTTTTTTCCCTCTTCATTTTTGTTCGGTTCGGATGCATCCATCGTGAGATAACTCTGAAGGCTGGAGCCCCGCGTCTGACCGCGCTCCAGAGTTAGTTAAAGCGTTAGTTAGTTAGCTCCAACATATTGAGTGCGTTGTTCAGAGGGTAAATAGACCGTTGGGACGAAGTTTCACCTCGTCCAGATAATGCGGAGCTGTTTAGATTCTTTTTTAATTTTATATTTTAATTCCCGGCGTAATTTCTGCCTGTGAGAATCTGTTCCAGCGCAATGCAACGTTAGTTGATCAGTAAAAGTTAGGGAGACTAGATCAGTCACCTACGTTCCGGAAAATAGTACTCTCAAAATTAGAGAAAATGTTCAGCAGAGCCATAATACTACTTAGTGATATTGCTTATATTGATAGAGATCTTCAACTAGGATATTTTTCCGTAATTTTTAGCATGATGTTCTATAGGCGAATGAAAATTGAGCATTACCAGTTAAAATAATCGTTTTTAATGGCAGCTTCCAGTTACGACAGCATGCATATTTTTCTAGTGCAAAAACCATTCGCACTGAGGTAAGCTTTAGAAAAGCGATGATATTTCTCTATAACTGCTATTGGGATTGTCACGTAGAGACTACAGTGCTTTCCATGAACTTGTGCCAGTTGCCAGAGGGAATTCCCGTCACTTGTGCCAGTTGCCAGAAGGACCTTTTTCACTTGTGTAAGTTGCCTGAAGGAACTCCTGTCACTTGTGCCAGTTGCCAGAGGGAACTCCCGTCACTAGCGCTAGTTGCCAGAAGGAACTTCAGTCACTTGTGTCAGTTGCCAGAAGGAACTCCCGTCACATGTGCCAGTTGCCAGCGGGAATTCCCGTCACTTGTACCAGTTGCCAGAAGGAACTCCCGTCACATGTGCCAGTTGCCAGAGGGAACTCCCGTCACTTGACAGAAAAGGCTACCAGTCTCATGTGATACAAGCAATACTTGAAGTAAACTAAATCTACGGAGTGAAATCCGTAGACTTAAATAAAAAAATTATGAATGCACATATGTACATAAGTGTTGACTTAGATTTCGGGCACATTTTTCTGTAACAGACAGCCAGAAGCCATATAAGTCACTCAAGATAACTGGATAAAGACTGTTATTAGTCATTTAAGTTAACATTCAGTCTCTTTAGGTCGGTTCCATGGTGTAGTGGTTAGCGTGATGGCCTCACAGAAGAGAGGACCAGGGTTCGAGCCTCGGCTCAAGCAAGGTTTTTCATGTGACCACGGAGTACTTCCCTTGGAAAAAGAAGCTTAAACCACACATTTCTCACATCCCTCACCACACTAGTAGTTNATTGAAAACCCAACGGTAAAACGTGTTGGAATTAATAAAGGTTCTTATATTTCTGTCTCTCGTACACCTCATCATCTTACTTCAAATCGAATTCACACTCAGCTTCCGCCTGTCACACACCTTATCAAACTCCCAAGTCGTTTCAGCTGCTCCTCTGAGCCACCTATTAATGCAGCACCGTCCACAAATGACAACTGAGTCACCCCATAGATGCACCTGATCTTGTACAGTTGGGGACAGTAAATTGATTGATCAGTTGACACCACAATTACGTGAAACTATCCCTTTCGTACGTCTTAATTTAGTCTTTAGTTGACTTTGTCTGTCTTTAAGACTTATACATAGCGTTCGAACAGTTGCAACATGAAACATTTTTGCGCCCAAAATGTGCTTCCCAGGCTGCAAACACCAAAGACACTCGAAGTGACGCTTAGATCCTCTGATGTGAAAAAATACCGCGACTTCCATTAGTTTTTCCACCATTGAGTTTGGGATTACTGATATGTGGAATTACTTGTATCGCCTGACACTGAAAGTATAGTTAATAATCAGTGAATGCCTCTTGTGGCTACAAGGCATCCAAAGTTTATCACTTTCCCAAAAAAATCAGCGGTGAACAGTACCTTCAGCATCGCTTCTTTCTATCTAAAACCCTTAACCTTACTTCCAAGCGTAATATGCGCCTTCAAAACGTAATTTTTAAAACCACTTCAACGACCTTTATGGAATACCGCGGCCACTTTTAAGCTTTGCGAGTGCGCCATTCCACCACTGCTCTGGACCTCTCCACCTCCTCCAAGAGAACCTCCTTCACTTCTCAGTGCCGGCATCTATGCCGCACTTCCTCACATATGAAAAACCTTTGCAAGTGCTTCATTTCTGCACGAGTTATGTTGGGGGCGGCCATGAATCTTCCTTTCGAGCTGCGGCTCTGCGAAAGCCTTGCTTTTTTTTTGACTCCTGATAATAATAAAGCAAACGGATTGCCCCTTAAAGCACAATGCTCGCAGCCATTACTCGCTCCTCTGACTAATTTCGTAAATTCCATCGGAATGATCTCATTTACTACGTTAAATGGCATATTTTATGGATTTCGATACGAATGGAACTTCAGTTTTTTGTTCTTCATAAACTGTGTGTAGCACAAGTGGTAGCGTGTTTGCATCCTAGTCCAAAATGTCTCCGGTCCGATACTCTGCAGCGGAGTTCTTGCCTTGGGAAAGGAAGATCAAACAAATCTCAGTAGTAGGGAGCCAACGGGGTATCCACAATACAATTCTGAAAACTGAAGCTGGCATTTATTTTTTCATAGCAATTTACGGGTGGTTAAATGCATGCATGGCTTTAATGAACATTGATGTTCAAACGCCGGGACAGAAACCAGTCGATATGCAGGTGATGTTTCCTTCCTAAATGATGCTAGGATATTTGAGTGAATAAAAAAAAAGGAGAAAGACTTGGTCTCATAAACATGTTTTATTCATGCAAGTGATATTGTGTATATTGACTCACACAAATAACAAGCTGGCCTTCTGCAGAACTAAATGATCAAGAATAACTGCATAGCTCCATCAATTCGAAGTTCGATCTTGTTTTTTTGGACAACACAGAGTGTAGGCCGTGGCTGCAGCTGCTGCGTCCCCCCGCAGCGAGCTCCTGCAGCGCGTTCTCCGTCTGCAGCAACGCGGCAGCTCTGCTGCGAAGACGCCTGACATGGCACTGACCTGCAGCACATGGGTACTCAACTTTACGCTACATTTGTGCTCAATTTTGTATTTCATTTGCGTTGGGTCTTGTAAAGCGTTTGTGTACAATATTTTAGGACTTAAATTGAGTTTTGCATTACATTTGTACTCAATTTTGTTAACCTTACGGACAATTCTTGCATAATTTCTAACTGGGTCCTCAGCTTCATTGAAGCACTACGAAATTCTTACTTGCAAATTTCATGTCAATTATTTCCTAACATTTATTGAAGAGCCCTTATCATTATCCACACCCTGACACATGTCCAATTATTTGTAAGACAAAAGTTCGTTACATACCATCATCACACACGCACTCTCACCAGCGACTTTCTACTAACACTCGTACAAACGCACATTTACCCACCATGATGACCCACCTGTGCAGCTCCTTAGGCTGGGTTGTAGCGGTGGCCATCACATGGCATCTTCTTAGACGCCAAAAGATCTTGCCGAATTGCACATAATGTACGCGAGATTTCATCATCTCGTTTCAGACGTAAAAACCGTCCAGCGATAGACCTTATACAGTTCACTCCTAAATTTTGAAGACTCGCTACGATTTGTTCGAAGCGCTTCGCAAAAAGCTACCCAACACCAAGATAGCTCAGTATAGAGATATTTTTAAAAACCAAAAACTTTAACCAACGTTTTGATTTGACTCTGGTTATACTTAAACTTCGTCGAAATAAGACCACCAATTCTTTACAGTCTTATACTATAGCGGTACGCTAAAAGAAAGCTATCCAGATAAATTTGCCTTCAACCCGTCCCTTATAAATTGCTCTCGAAAACATAGTTATGAATGAATAAAGAACGAAAGATTCATTCAAATTTAACATCATTGTTGAGTCCCATTTTTGCTTGACTCTTCACTCGCGTTTAGTGCTATCACTTTTATGAACGTTCTCACTTTCACCCAACTTCTTTTTGTGACCCCTAATGCCACCACCCCCGCCACCTCACTCGCTCAGGTCTGTGCCTGTCATCAAACTCCCCTCAACTCTACCCTCACACCTCAGTCCTGGCTGGTGTTGCTCTCACCCTTCTCGTTTACCCTCAGCTCATCTCCCCTTTTGAGAAGAGGGGCAAAACTGTCCGTAATCCCCAGTTTTATTCCTTCATTTCATTACAGGGCTCAGTAATCCCCATCGTTCTCCAGCCCCTCGTACAATGGGGAGCCATAATTCACGGTGGCTTCCCCACGGGGAAGTCTTCCAACTAAAATCCTAGAAAAGTGGATCAATCTGCGGTGATGACTGAGGGCCGCCGAGACCTCGGCTGGGGAAGACGGGGCTGGGATGAGGACCAAGACGGGCTCTGGAGGCCCCTGGGGATGACAGGTGTGCATAGCATTACGGTCTTGTAAGCTGCTAATGAAGAGTGCGGAGCACACTCAGGTGTGTCGGGATGAAAGGCAAGTGCAACTATTAGTGTGTGGATACTCGAATGAAGCTCAATTCATCATTCGGATTAACGCACGCTCGTGAAAATAAATTTGCATGTTTCCTTGTCAACAGGTCATTACGAGTATAGAATGCATAGTTCGACTGAGGATTCTCTGATACTAGTGTCAATAAGTTTCTTAAACCACTTTCCTAAGAATAATATGAATTTAAATACATTGTCTTTCATTTGCTTGATCTCAAAACAACGACTTTCCCTTCGTCGGCTGAGTTAAGAAGGGATTTCTCACTGTTTGTACTCGTGGGTACATTCACAAACTGCAACAGCTGTTCAATTTACATTTCTGTACTGTTCACTCTACAGGAGAAGTGCATGTATGTATGATACGCGAGGGAGCTCAATGGGAAATTATGTGAAAAAGAGATACGAACATTAGTTTTATCTAAAGCCCTTCTGACGCATCTTAATTTGCGGACTCAACGTAATTAGTTTAGAAGTTTTTATTGTTTGGCTTAAGGCTTCAAATTTATGGCTTACCAACAGCCAAACAAACAAAGAAAAAATAACTCGTTTCTACGGAAAAAAAAAATTTCCTCGTATTTTCCAGGCGACGAACTGCTTTCGCAGTTTTGTGCGAAGGATCTAATGAGCCTGCAAGCCTGACGTCTTGAACATATGATATCGTTATCGAATTTATAACTAGGAAAAATTCTTTATATCGGGGCGTTGTTGCACCAGAAGGAATTTGCATTTTTTACTGAATAAATGCAAAAGCCCTGTGCACTTTTTTTCTCAGAAGTCTCAGAAAATACGCAGATATGTCCTCTTTTAACGTTAACGTTAGTTTTCAATAAAATTTCATATCCCAATAAAATGGTTTACTGAGATTAGTGGAAAAGGTTTTAATAGAACACTGAGTTGCTCAAACGCTTGATTTTTCGAGAAAAAAAACTTGTTCAAATTTTATTTCAGGTTTTGAAATTAAACTTCTGGTTTGAAGTTGAATTTCATGATTTCATGTTCTGAAATTGAATTTCTGTTTTTGTTTTCCAGTCAATGGTCTCGCCTTTCATTGCTTTTTGGGCGCCTAAAAACAAGGTTTTATTTCCTTCTCAGAGTTCCTCAACAATCGCTGATTTTTCATCTAATCCTCTTCTGCTTGTCCGGTTGCTTACTCCACTCATGACCTTTTTACTTTTCGATATTTTTTTTCGTTCCTGATTCACCGAATGTCTTTATCTCTTTGATTTCGTTTGTTCCAATTTCGCTCTCATCTTTAGTCAATTTCCTTTCTAGTTTTCTCCCTTCAACTTTTCACTGGACCATTTTCTTTTCCACGCATTTTTTTTCTGTATCCCTTAGTTCCCCTCCAGAATCTCACCTGCCCTCGCGACACTAATGAGCCGTCCCAGGTAACGTACTGCTTTCCTCACTTTCCTCCCTGCACCCCCTTCCTTCCCCCCCTCTCCCACACACACCCTCGCACCTCCCCTCCTCTCGTCAGCCTTCACCGTCGTTATGAGGAACTTGGAAACAACTAAACTCACAGCTCTGGTATCATAAATACCAAGCGTCCTGAACCCATAACTCCTGCTGAGGCACGACTCATGGGAACAACCGCAGAGAACGCGGGTGCCGAGCTAGAGGAGTCCTGAGAGGGACAGAAATAAAGCGCTCAACAACGCACGAATTTCGGGTGAAATGGGCAGTTAAGACAGAGCTGACGTATTCGTCAGTGTGGAGTCTAGATTTCAAGCCCTCATGGTGGACAGCAACTACTCACGCTGGAATAAAAAAAGTCAGTAACCATCTACTTCGTACTAAACAACTACAGTATATATCTATCTATCTGTCTATCTATCTATCTATCTATCTATCTATCTATCTATTTA
>VOMN01130991.1:0-13500 GCA_014899125.1 Orchestia grillus | reverse complement strand
GTTGTAAGCCACCAACATAGGCGTCTGGTCGGAGCCTTGTTTTTTGACTTGTTGCCAGATCCTTGTTTTTAATTTCCGCAATTAAAATTTGTTTATAATTTCTTAAAACAATAAAAATTGCGTTGGTAACGATTTGGTTGCAGGTGGCGGCTTTGAAAAAAAAATTCTACCATGCCTTCGGCAGGAAACGAAAGAAAACACTCTCTTTCACATATTCCTAATCTGAACACATGAGTAAATTCAAGTGATGCCAGATGCTTTTGTCGTCTAATGGAAAATAAAAAGCCCGAAACTGAATATACGGTACTTGACAACTTGTGAACACAAGAATAAGCAGGAGCGAATGAAGTAGAAAGAACAGCGCGAGAGTACAACTTGATACATACACATCAGAGCTCTATAGAACTGGCAGCTAACTGAGACACCACGGTGAGCACATCTTTCGGCTGAGATTTGACATATTTGTTTAGAGCAAAGCAATTTTTGAATACAGATATCGTGAAAGTAGAACAGTTTTAAATATATATAAGCAAAATGTCATGGATCAGTGGACGATACGTCAGGGAATCAGCAAAATCGGACCGAAGTTTAGTAGTTCGCGTCTGTGTTCGGGAAGAAAAATACTTCGGTAACAGGCTCCACTTGCAATATCAAAGGAAAATAAACCAACTACCTGACACATTCTCTCTCCTTCTCACAAACGCATACAAATATCCGTTTTAAATGAGAAAAAATCACTCTCACAGGTTTGCATAGGATGAAATATAATCTTGTCAACATGTTTTCACGTTATCTGTCACATTAGAATGGGTGTTTTTTATAGTTTTCATACTACACTGATGCAGCTCTCGTATGAGACACTATATTAGAGGTACAATTAATTCAGTGACAGTTGGTTTGTACGCAACGTAGGTAAGTGCGTAGGCATATTTTTTGCTTTTTTTCATCATCCAAACTTCAGATCAAACTTCAAATTGGTAGTTCAGTTGTTGTAGTAGAAGTAGTAGCAGTAGAAGTAGTAGCAGTAGAAGTAGTAGCAGCAGCAGTAGCAGCAGTAGTAGCAGCAGTAGTAGCAGCAGTAGCAGCAGCAGTAGCAGCAGCAGCAATAGCAGCAGCAATAGCAGCAGTATCAGCAGCAGTAGTAGGGGCGGTATAGATAGATTGTAGCGCTTCAGTCCTCGGACTTCATCGTCCCGCAGGAGAAGGCAACATTCATTACGGACTCGAGAAAACGGGGAAGCCATGCACAAGATGTGTTCTAACACAACATTTATCTCCTGCATATAGCAACAGCATATCAATAATAAAAAGGAAGAAAAGACTTTGAAAAGACAGCGAATAAGGAGTGAAAACTGAAGGAAGTAAAGTGGGCACGAAAGACAAACTCCAGCAGGCCTATCAATAACTGAGGAAACCAAAACTACCATTTCAAATTTATACATATCTGAGTCCCTGTAGTTTATTTGTCCTGTAGTCTCAATTTAGAGGAAAATTTAGCCCGACCGAAATTCCTGAAGCTATTCAAGTCCACCGTAGCGTTACGTTCAAAAGCAGGATTCCGGATGACTGAGCGCGATGGACTCGTTAGAATATTCCCCGTCCGATAACTTCAGCCTTGATGGTCGGCAGTCCTCCAACCTCAAGTACAGGAAGTCATGCCCACGTACTCTGATGCACAAAGTGCACAACTGTATTTATATATCAAGGATGCTCGCACCTGAGAAGGAAGCCTGTCTTTGAACTTAAAAAATGATCAATTTTACGTCTAATGACTAGAATAATTCAAAATTTAATCTCACTCAAATATTTCCCTAATAATTCCTGAATTTATTTCTTCATCTGTTGTGATTGAAAATCAAAGTAAGGGAAACAAAGAGAGAGTGGCCGAGCAAAGTCAGCTATAGTTGAATATTAGAGGGTTTGTGTAGCCTCTAATGAATTTTTCAACTGGTTCTCTGAAGACCGATGAAACACCAATGTCACAAAAAGAAACGTTGAGAAAGTTAAATTCCTCGTGAAGAAACTGGTAAAAACTGCATATATTAAAGGCCCAGCAATGTAAAGCTTTGACAAAGTTGAGCCTAAACACATGGGACAAAAAATTGTAAATATTTGCTCCTAAACCACTAAAATATACTTTCCGAAACGCGGAACACTCGTATCTATTCCCCTCTCTATGAGCCAGTCAATCTAAAAATGAAGGCTTGCTGTCCATTTCACTCCCCATTCTAAACCTAATGTTTCTGTGTCTACTATTAAAATAATTCAAGAAAAGCGGAACAAGAGCTCGATCACGCAACAGCAAAACCGTATCACCAACGTATCTTCGACAAAAATCAGTTTGAAAAGAACTGGACAATCGTCTAACCAATTCTTTTCCCCAAAACACATAAAATTTTCACACAAGGTAGAGAAATCGGGAAGCCCATACCTAAGGGTGCCCGCACACCAAAAGCGTTAAAGCGAGAAGATGGCATGCGAGAATGCAAGAGTGGCTTGAGAACACGGTAATGCATTCAAGTGCACACACCAAAAGCGTGCATGCGCGAGATTGCAAGCGTGCTGAAGATGGTCTTTCAGTCTTTCATGCACTCTCGCTTGCCTGCACTCTCGCTTTAACGCTTTTGGTGTGCGGGCACCCTAAACCCTTAGTTTGTAAAATTTTTCGTTGAATGAAAGAAACGTGTTCATAACAGCTAGTTCTACAAGAGTTTTCAATAATTCCATTGTTACCCCTAAAACGACAATTTAAAATGCGGTGAACAATTGCGGCTAACAGATTTCGGTCCTTACGTATTATCGGGAGGACCTCATTCCCAAAGAATACAAACATTTACCCGAAATTTGGGAGAATTCCCCATGCAGTGGTTGCTCTTGCCCAACAAATTTCTCGAAAAATCCTGGTATGAAGTGTTTTTACCCTAAATTGTACATGAAATTTGCCCTGGAAAAATATTACTGGTCAATATGTTCAGAAGATATGATTATTTCATCATATGAAGCCAATGAAATTATATAGCAAGCAATTGCGACGTTCTGGCCTCCGGAATTACAAATGTAATGGTTAGGTTAGGTTAGGTTAGGTTAGGTAATTCCGGTTTTTTTAAAGGTCCTCCCGATAATACGTAAGCACCCAGATTTCTATAGTTTCAGGCAACGGTACATTTGGAAAGAGGCTCTCAATACCAAAAGAACACAATTCGATATTACAAGTGCATCGATGAGGGTGGCGGAATCTCCGAACAATTTCTGTGTAGTAAATGCATACGTAAGCTATTTGTAGGCAATTTTGTTTTCAATTTCATCCTTTCAAACATTAAACAGCAAATATCTCAAAAAAAATTTTTTTTTCGCAAATTCCATAGAGGTAATAGTGTTTAGTTTGCCGCTTTCTGGTAGGTATGAAATTTTGTAACTCTTTTTCCTTAACACCCTTCATAGTTGTATGATCCTCTATTTTTATTGAATAATTTTTTCAAGACCCTCATTCACATGGCGGCTCTAAACAGCTGCGCTTCAAGAGTAGTCCTTTTCAGTTTAGACTAATCCGTTCTAGAATTTCCCACAACTATCTTCTCTGACTGTTCCTTCTCGACCGCTTCTTTTGTAACTTTGCCGTATCGGCTGGATTACATGAAGTTCCCCGCAGTCTCACTCCATAAGAACCTGTTCGCGAGAACCTAGTCACGTCCGCACAGGTAGTCAGGGAGTTAGACGAAGTGAAATGTCTAGAAGCTTCTTTTGAGAAGCATGGCCTAATGCAGCCGCCGTCTCAACGTAGGATTCGAGAGCGGTGCTCAGCATCCTGAATTCCCGATCTTGCTGCTTATGAGGATATATATCAGTATATTTTAATAAAAAAGCATAAGACCCTTCAAAAGTAATGATATCTTGCCCAAAGGGAAAAATTCCCGTTACTACTATATAACTTTAACCAACTCCGATACGAATTTTGTTTGTTATTTAGTGGATAATCATGTACATGCGAATATAAATCTCACATTCACACAACTTTGTTACAACACACAAACATCACAAAACAGTGTACGTAATGCATTCGCATCATAATTCATGATTCATGAATCCTTTCTGAAAGTCGATCATCTACTAACATCACCCAGGAATCAGCATATGGAACAAAAATCAGCCATGAACAGCCATGAGATCTGATTTCAGCCTATGTGCAACACACACAAGTTCAGTGGAAACACTTGTGATTCGCACGAAGTATACTTGCTATACCCGCATTCACTTGCACAGGATGCAGATTGACGATGATAACCGAACAACTAAACTATAACTAGCGTCTTTACGTAATCAAGGGTGTAGATCCACTATACATTGCATGTTAAACTTTATTTTACACACGTCAAGCAGCCAGTCTAGCTGAAATAAAGTTCCTTGACTTAAATAATCTAGCAGAGATTATAATTTTAACTGAACCAAAGGTAAATGTTTCCTCTAAACGTTCATACCTCTTGATCCTAGCCATCGCACTCGCCCACCGCTAGGGCTTTAGTGCTAGACGTGACGGTCTCGTAACAGTTAAGCACCAGCTAGCGTGAGGTCCTTACGATTTGGGAATCCTAAAACTAGGAGCAGCTTGTATCCAAATTAAAATGAGACAAACAGAAGGTTTCAGTGAGTAATATACCACAATAATAAGGAAGAAAACCTTAATTCACAAAAAGTTAAGATATTAGATCTCCGATGAGCGAGCGAGGGTGGGTGATAGTGCGCTCGATCGGTCTTCGTTCGAACGTCACTCGTGTGCGTAGATGCCCCACTGCCAAGCGTTGCCGAAACGCTTTCCAAAGGTTCCGAGCAGGGATGACGCTGATGCTTCTTCCTCCTCCGCTATCCTCTCATTGCAGTTGAAGTACAGTTGTTGGTCTTCCAGGATGGAGATATAAATTTTATTTTTTCGTAGATTTTTCTTTTTTTCGCGAGTGCCTTTTTTCCTATCATGGTCACAACATTGCGAAAAAAATTCATGAATTTCGGCATTCTACCCATAATAAAGTATCAATGATACGAATAACGCATAATCTCTTAATAAAAAAAAGCATTCTCTGGGTACAGCTAGCTGAACTAATAGCGGTATAAGAAAAAATTAAATGGTACCGCAGAAATTTGGCTAAAGCGCGCGACGAGCCCAAGACTGCCTTCAACAAGGGAATCATTGGTTAAAAATGGAAAAAGTTAAATGTACGAAGGTAGACCACGAGGTAAACGGATTTTGTCACAATTTTATTCTGTAACATATTTATAGTCTTAAACCCCTTCAAACTATTCTCCTGTAGCGGTTCATTGAGAGAAATCTTCCTGATTTATATTTTTATTTGACCAAGCTTACGACAATTAACCTACACGGAAGTCGTTTTCGAGGTGAGAGAACATTGCAGAGGTCAGAGTTATATTAAGTAGAAGGGTATCCAATATACAAGTCGGGATATTTATTTTCACTTGTTTTATGTACTACAAGTGTCGGGGTGTGAGGAATTTACGACGGGCTTGTAAATATCAAATGTTCTGATATCGGTCATTAAAGTTCAAATTTGAGGATGAGAAACTGGATTCCAAAAATCTTCTTCGTTTTGTCCATTTGCGTTATGATAAAATCATGAAATTTTGCCAGGTGGTGGAGTGAGCTATTAGTTGGACACCTTAAAAATTGGAGAATTTACTCGTTTCTTTTCTACGTTTGCCGTGTGCTCATTAATTCTGATTTTGACATTTCTTCGAGTCTCACCTATGTATACTTTTCACAGCCCTTACATCACAATTAGTAAATGACATTTGTTGATTCGGGGAAATCATCAAAAAAACAAAAATATTTTCCATTTAAAGCAATGCACCAGACGAGTTTTCTACTTTCCATAGCAATCCTGGAGCTCTTGTGAAGTTATGTTTTTAATAACTCCGTCGTTTTCTTCTTTACTTCTTCAACGCAAAAGGTTTTCATTCGAGGACTTTCTTCATTTGTGCGAAAAAAAAATTGCAAGGAACGCCTCTTAAGCTACAACAATGGCGAGTGAAAAAGCTGAAGTGAAAAATACTAGAAAAAAACATGCTTAGCGTACTTTTTCGTCGGTCAAAAATAGAAACAGTTAAGGCACTGTTGTTCACTAGAAGACGGTCGCCCTCCAAAAATGGTGGGACAAATGGTAACTTTTTAAGATGCCCTCTTATTTACCGTAAATTTGACCTGAAACATTGTTATTTGCAGTATCACTGATACGGACTGCCTTCTCTGACAGTCTCGCTGTTTAATTAGCAATACGGACCCAGGAATATTTTCTTAGCTAAATCCTCAAGAGCGTGACAGAGAGACAGACGGACCAGCCTACCAAAATCGGGATACTATTATACAGTTGGATTAATTGTTACTTGCAGTTGCGATCAAAATTATTCATAACCATGTATTGTTCTTTAATTTACTCGAATATAAATCCTTCGATAAGTTACTTTTCTAAGCAATGCTTGTAACAAAGGTTTCGAAGGTGTTCTGAATTAAAAAGGAAAATGAGAGTTTGTGAAATAATTTATTTAAAATAAATAACAATAATAGCTAATGAACCATGTTCGTATTTGCACGTACCCATGTCAATGAACTGTTGCGAAGGCTTTATTTTTCTTAACTTGCCTCCCCTCCAACCACTTTCTGTACTTTACAACATTCTTCTTGGGGAGAAATTTAAATCTTCACCTGGACGTGACTTTACTGCCGGAGCTTTCGCACTCTTCGGTCGAGTGCCTTTCAAGAGAACGAGTCGTAAAAACATCAGACGCACGAGGTGGACGCGTGTATTTATACAAACGGATTACTATATTGTTATAAAAGTTTATAAAAATCCAGGGGATTATTTTAGAAAATTTTTTTTTAAATATTTTATACAGGGTGACACAAAAAAGAGGGAGGATGTATCACAACCCGGTTCTAAATAAAAAATGTACGTATGTATGATACCAAATAAATTTTGAAGATTTGGTAAACCAAATATCTTCAAAATACATTTTGTATTTAATTATGATATTAAAATTATCATTCAAATTTATTTGGTATCATACATACGTACATTTTGTATTTAGAACCGGGTTGTGATACATCCTCCCTATTTTTTTGTGTCACCTTGTACAATGATTATTTTAATATAATTAATCCTGAACATGCTTTTATAAGTTTCTCACAAAATTGTAATATTCTGTAGCATAGATACGCGCGTGCACCACATGAGTCTGATGATTTCGAGACTCGCTCCCCAGAAAACGCACCCTGCTGAAGGGTGCGAAATGTCAGGCAGAAAAAAATGTCAAGTCCAGCCGAAGATTTTTATTTATATTTTCTCATGAATCCTAAACGCCCCTTATCTCACAATAAAATATTAGCCCAGTGTTGCTTGCCAGCTTGGTCCATCCGTCTTTCTTTCATGTTCTTAAGGATTTAAATAAGAGGAATTTCCGGGTCCGTATTTCCAACTAATCAGCGAGACTGTCAGAGGAGGCAGTCCGTATCAGTGATACTGAAAAAGACAATATGTAACGTAAGATTTACCGTAAATAAGGGTATCTCATGGAATAATCATCATTTGTCCCGCCATGTATGGTGGGGCGCGTTTACTTGTTTTCCAATATACAAGGCTTTTACAGATATGAACAAAATCCTGGACCACCTTTTTTTACAACTTCCTAAAAAATTCAAAGACTCTTGGGTTTCCTGACTCTGGGCATTTCAAACAACCCTCGACAATTTTTGATCGGATTGAGATCTGGACTTTAGTTACGCCACCGCAAAATATTAACTTCACTGCCTTTCAACAATTTCTTTACAGATTTTGCATTACACATGAGGTCATTATCATGTTGCGAGACCACATGGGATTCCATAGCAAGAGCTTCGTCTGACTGTTTCAGATTTTCAGAATTTTTTTTTGACACATTGGTATTGTTTCATGATTCCTTCAGCCTTCACAATGCTTCAAGTTCCATCCCTCCCAACATGGTCGAGAAACATCCCCAAAACAGGTGAAGCGTTCACACACCAGGTTTCACAACTCCTACCACCAGGTTTCACAATTGGAACTGTGTTTTTCGGTTAGAACGCTTCACCTGTTTTTCTCCAGACAAAAGAAACGTCCCTGTGACCGAAAAGATCCTTCTTAGTCTCATCTGACCAAAGAACCGATGACCAGAAGCTAGTCTCTCTACCAATATATTATCTGACAAAGAAAATCGGGATTTAACGTGACTAGCGCTAAAAAAATATATTTTTCTGGGTCATCGTCCTCTCAGCCCTTCCTCATTTAAGAGAAACTTGTTGCAAAATTTTCTGCAAAAATACTTTGTACGTGATCTTCGGATTTTTTCCGCTTATCGATCTACTTCTCTTTCCGATGTAGGTGTGAGCGTATCCTTCTTCGTCCGGCAGGGTTCTGAATGGGATTAAACTTTTTGTATTTATGTATAATACGCTGAACAGTCCATCCAGGGAATTCAAAATATTTCGAAATTGATATGTACCCACTGTCGTTTTTCAGAGGATCTACAATTTTCCGTCTTAACTCTACACTGACTTATTTTGTCTCCACCAAGTTGTCTGAACTGTGGCTAAAGTTTAAATAAAGTATTTCATGGATACTAACGGTAAGTAAACTAATTAAAATACTCTAGAACAGCCTGGAACATCAGCATTATTAAATTCAATTCCCATATTAATACAATTACATTGCTTTGTAACACTCAAGGTGTTTTTCAGCAGGTTATTAAGATGTATTCGAATAAACATGAACATGGTTCATTTGCAATCATAGTTCATTATTTATTGAACATGAATTCTTTCAAGAACCTTCGTTTTATATTTTATTCAAGAACACATTCAAAACTTTTGGTATAAACGTTGCTAAAAAAGCAACCTATTGAAGGATTTATTCAATTAATCTTCCCAAACAAAAAAATAGTCACCTGCTACCAACAAGACGTACGACCTTGACGAGCCGAATTATGGCAATAATTCTGCTTCATACTTCTCGAGTTATCAAGTGTCATGTACACCTGGTCGATTTTAAACCACTCTTTCATTGATCTCGTACTGCAGCCACAGTACGTGGACGACCTTCTTAGCCTCTAACATTTCGTTCTAGGCGGTTCCAGAAATTATGAATGGTTGAGTTTGGGGACTTAGCTAGCGAATCTAGATGCCTGACATATCCTGAATGACTGTCATACCAACTAACGACAGTTCTCGCCCGACGCGGACAGCAGTGTCAACCTGAAAGATTAACGAAGCAATACATCTTTCTTCTTCAACATATCGTGCAAATGGCAAGACTGTTTTCTAGCAGCTCGATTTAGCCAAGCTTGTCTAATTTGACTCAAACCTCAAATATATGACCCACTTCTACCCAGTTAAAATAGCCCCAGAACATGACAGACTCCCTACTCCTTGTACCGCACCTTGCACCCAAGCTGCGTTGAAGGCATCGTAAGGTTTTCGATGAACATATCGACGGGCACCATTGCTAGATGCAGATTCGTTAACAATCTATCCTGAAAACATGTTTCCACTCCTTTCCAGTCCAATGCGCGCGTGTTTTGGGCCAATTTAAATGAGTAGTTTTGCGGGCAGGGGCTTACATTGGTCGTTTACGAGCCCCTTTGCTCCATATATCTATTGCATTGAGCTCCCTACGAGATGTTTGTTCAAAAACTACTGGAGAAAGGCCATAATTGACGTTTCGCCGTAGTTCAATCCTTCATGCAAAGTGATTCCGATCAACAATTTGGGACCCACAGCGGCAGTCCCTATCGGTGAGAATTTTTTCCGGTCACAATTTTGTCGTAAATGACTGTATACACCGGATTGTTTCCGTTGTTGGCAGACTCAAATTACAGTGCAACATAGAGCAGCAGCGAATTCCGCTGCTTCCTTCACTTGGTGTCCATTAGCCCAACCGAATGCATAGCCCCTTTTTGCCATTTTAAGATGTCTTGCTGTGGTCCCATCGCTGTGGAGCAGCTAAGAAACAAATCTACGCACGCCTAGGTTATCTCTGAATGAAGGCTAATCTCTGTTTACTTGCACATAACGTAAACATCGGTTACAACAGTGAAAACCGATTGATGAAAGCAAAAAATTACTGGAGTTCGAGAAATAATTGGGGACTAATTTCTTTTCCGGGGAGATTATCTCCAATAATAATACGAGGGTATAAATAATTTTGATCGTAACTGTATGACAGTTTCCTTTGGTGAAATTTAATTTGTCCTTCCGAGCAGTTCATGGTATGAAACTTCAGACAAATCAGGCGGCATTGAATATTAGCCCTTGAAGAAAGATCAAATCCGCGTGAGAAAAATATTATTCACGTATCCAAGAGTTTCCAACCTATGACCAAGACCATAAGAAAACTTTAGCTAATAATAAGTATGAAGTACAAGAAGTACTCGCCAAAATGAAGTGCTTAGATAACAGGGTGATGCAAAATTTCAGTGACAAATGTATCTTTAACAATTTATAGTACTGAAATGTTAGGTAACACATTCAGCATTTTCAGATTGAATAGCATTTAGTATCAACTTTGATTCATCGTAAAATACTAGGTGCTATCAAAACAAATTATTTCAACGTGGCAATGGAAAGTCAGTGGTCTGCTGTTGTTGAGCCTCACAGAGTAGGAAAGTCTTTGACTGAAATTTTGATAGCTCTTAAATTTCCAGCAACAAAGCTTACTTCCGAACACCGCATGATCAGACGTTAAAATGAGACCGGTAGCGCAAAAGATCGTATCAGAAGTGATCGTCGAAGAACCGCAACGACCCAGAAAATAAAGAAGATTCGCTCAAGAGTTGCAAGAAATCCATAGACGTCCATCTGGAAAATGGCTGCAGAGCTCGGTGTATCGAGAGAATCCGTTTGTCGCGTTGGCATAAGAGATCTGGGACTCTTTCACTGAACCTGAGGAACCCTTTTGAATGCGTTAAATGAAAACAATTCAAACGGCGCTCATTATTCTTCCGGTCCGCAGTTCGTAGTTCGTAGTTTTGACTCGGTGGTGTTCACCGATGAGAAAATGTTCATCATTGAAGAAGTTTTCAATCTTCAAACTGATAGAGTTCTCACTCGGAGTGTCTCAGTAATATTTGAGAAATCATTTACGAAGAGCATATTCGGGACTCAGAGGAGAAGAATTTTACTGCACCATGTCAATTCCAGGGTCAATTCCTTTTCCAAGTAGATAAAGCACCCGTTCACACTTCCAAACGAGTGCAAAGTTGGTTCACGGACAATGTTCCAGACTTCCTAACAAAGGAAGAATGGCCTCCTTCGAGCTCTGATCTGAGTTTAATGGACTTCTGTGTGTGGTATGTTTGGGAAAAATATGAGTAGAAAATCTCATTTAACACTTGAAGCGTTGAAAGGATCACTGCAGCGAGAATTGGGCTCAGAGAAGCGTCGGGCTCAAAGAAGCGTCGGGCTCAGAGAAGCGTCGGGCTTAGAGAAGCGTTTCGAGACTCGAGTCACAGCACTGAGCTCATTCAGCATTACATCCAACGGTAATACGCTAGTCTGTAATCGAAGATTTGTTGAATTCAAGATTATGTACAGTATTCATAAAAATGAATGTTCAAAAAATTACTTTTTTTCAGGCTATTTATTACAGTGATAAGTTGATAGCAACTTTCATTGTGTGACTTAATTAGATTTAATCGAATTGAGGGGTCCGACAGTGTTACGTAAATAGCATTATCAGGCTGAAAAAAGTTTTTCATCTATTTTCAGTAAAACGTTAGTAAATATATTATACAGGAAGAAACTGATCTCTTAGTGGCAATGAAATGCAGAAAATCAAACTTCAGCCGAAAGACGAGTGTTTAAATAGTGGGGACTTCAAAAAGGGAAGTGGGAAAATCAAGAAAGGAGCTGCAAATGCGAATTCCAACAGAAAATCTGGCAGCGTCAATTCAAATCGCTATTCGAGCCGCATAACGAGAAAAATTTAAATGGCAATGATAAAATGCCTCTTCAAAGGCCATGGTCAATGGAGTGAAGGTAGCACACCAGCACATTCGTTTCGGCAGGAAGTGTGTTGTGCCGACGTTTAACGTGAGGGCGGCTGGCAGCGTTCGGACTAGACATGAACAGTCCTTCTCGGTGATGAGACCCAGACTCTTCAACTCTCTGCCCAGAAATCTCAGAGAATGCGATGGTTTCCTAGACGTCTTCAAGAAGTAGCTGGATAACTTTCTACTAACTGTCCCTGATAGGCCTCCCTTGCCTCACTATCATCAGACGATGAAGGGAAACTGTCTCATTCAACAGCTCGCGGATATGCGAAGGGACACCATGCACACAAACCGGCGGCACCCCAGTGTGGCCACGGCATGAAGTCTCAAACATTTTCTAGATATTCACGCACACGTGTCGCGAGATACGCGCTGTAGAATTTTCAAGAATGTCGGAACGGAGAAAGAAATCAAAGGCTAATCTTCCTGTATCCAGAAAATTCAAGCGTTACAGAGTGCGGTGGGCGTGCGCTAAAAAGTACCTGTAAGTCGATTGTTCAACGGATATGAAGAAGCGTGAGGCTACTTTGGACGGTTCAGACGGTGTGCCTAAAGGATTTATTTCAGAGGGCCAGAATGTTCCTGTTAGGTTCAGACTCCAGCAGGAGGCGGAGGTGCGATGTTCTGGGCCACCATTCTCTGAGACACGTTAGTTGAACTGTTTCGAAGTCCAGAAGAAGTAAAGTTGAACTTCCAGTCAACTACGAATTTGCATGGATCAGCATTTTTTCGAATGTTACCGCTCCCAAATTAGGAGTTTAGCCAGCAGTGCATTTATATGCATGGTAACATTCCCATCCATGCTTCAAGGCTAACAACGGAGCATTTAGCCGGCAAATATTTTGTCGGAAACTATTAACGGAGTAGCCTTCGTGCTCACCGGACATTAATGACACTTAAAATCCTTGGAGTAGTTTCAGATCTGAGATACATCGCGGCGGTCAGCAGAACACCGGCACAAATAAAGTCCGGAATGAAGTAGAAGCTGCTAGAATATTGATCGATTTTTTATCTCAAAATTTATCACATGAATTGACAATTGTGTTCTGAAGGCTCATGAAATAAAAAGAGCTCATGTTTATATATAACTATTTTGCATCGTACACAATTTTTTTACGCTCTGTAGAATTTCAAATGAGTGTTTATAACAGTCGTATAAATATTTATAATTGCTGTTTAAATAAACATGTGTAAACTTGCATAATAGCATCTGGCATCATCAAAATATAATTATCCTTTTAAATGATAATTAAGTTTTAATATCCTTTTTTAGTACGTGATAAGAATACGAATCCCGCACCTAAAACACGAATTGCATTTGCATTAAGAACCACGTTCAAACATTTCCTTCGCTACTTCCAAATAACTGATTAGCAAAATATCATCTCACGAAGTGTACAGTTGGTCAAATAAGCATTCGTAACGTTCGAGAAAAAG
>VOMN01130990.1:0-13077 GCA_014899125.1 Orchestia grillus | reverse complement strand
TAGCTGATCGCCCTTGCCAACGGCGATGTGATGAAAATTATACAAAGCTGAATTCACAACACTTAAATCATAAATACAAATCTTTGCGTTGTGACACAAATTCACCGAAATACTTTGTTATATTATACACGGAAAATTCGAAAGTCGCATTGAAAAGTAGACCATTAGAATAAGAAGGGCATAAGACGGGGAATAACGGGGTTATTTCTTGAAGGTAATTTTCAATATTTGGATCAGGGAGCTTAACAAGACTTTGAGTCAATCTTCAGTGGGGAGTGAAAGAGGTGCGTGTTTTCTAGTTTTTATTATAGGAATGTCTTGAAGATAGATAGTAATGTGGATGAGATATCGGAGACTAAGCCTACAATTTAGACGGCGTGGAGGCCGCAAGGCCTCCTGCTTTGGACAACTGTTCTGTTCGATGGTTGTGCGCCGTCTGATCTTGATGAATCAAGTTTCAACAGCTATTCTGGATGCAAACTTCACGGGCGTGTCAGAACGAGCTGTTTACTGACCTAACAGTAATGTCGCGATCGCATGATCTGGCGATCGCTGACATCTGCATTCCACTGAGGAAAGTCTCGGTAGGAACCAAAGAGACTAGGAGAGTCACACGACACTAGTTGTTGAGTCACCGGACATGTCTGTGGAGTGTCAATGAAATCCCAGCGTAATAAGTATTGTTTGTTTTGTATAATTAGCTGTCTGTGGAGTATGTGTACGATGTCAAGGCAGAGTAAGTAACGGTTTGCGGACTTGACAGTTTTTGGGGTGTGTTTAGGATATCGGAGCTGAATACGCAACGCTATGCAGGCTTAGCTGTGCGTGGAGTGGGTCTAGGAATCTCAGTAGTCAGCAACGCTCGCTGTGAAGGCTGGGAGAGAGCTCACTTGACGGACGTCCTCTTCATGAGGTTGTTCGCTACTCATAAAGGGTTATCATAAAAGATTTACGCGTCACTGATTTCATAACACATTGTGTTGTTCAGCATCTGACTCTGTCATCGAATAGTGTTTTGTTAATTACGGAGAAATTGCCAAACTTTTCATTACAAAAAACCCAAATTTAAAGTCACTCTCATTGATATGATTTTTTTGGCACCAGGCGGGTACAGAAGCGTTCAACGAGCACGAAACTTAATCACCTGTAATCAATATCATTATTCTTCACGAACGAGTGAGCTATTACTGTGGGAGTTTCACTGAACTTCAATTCTGAAAATTATTTAGAAGAGAGCTGCACAATTAAATATATGAAAGATGCGGAGCGATGGTTTGCATTGCAGCCATTGAATGATTTTCAGGTAATCATTAGTACAAATTGCGATTTTTTTACAGCAGCGGAAATTGTGGTCGTAAAATTTCCAATCTAGCTGGTAAATCGACTTTCGAACTCTCAAAAAAGTTTTTCAATTGAATTTTGAATAATAATTACCACCAGTATAGATTTCCAGTTGCAAATTTTGACTACTAGCTTAAATTACATCACACATCTTAAAAGGCTCGTGTTGCCATTTGGCAGCAGCAATGTTACATAATTGAAAGTAGTACGACGATTTAAATAGATTTCTATTTTTCTAAATGCAATATGAATACAAACTTCGTACGAGTAAGGCAAATATGTGCTGAAATTCTCACATATCCTCCTTGTAATTTCTAAGTATTTATGTTGCTGACAACTCACAAGCGAGAAGTCCTGCTTCTATAGTTTCCCTTTTGACATGGAAAACACAAAATTGCTTCTTTCATAATTGCTCTCCGAACCTTGTTTCAGCAAAGCGCTACAGCGGCCAATCAGAGCTGCGTCTCTAATGACACTAACTGGACAGCGGAACCAATCAGCGAGGCTTATTGGGAGCGTCAGTGGAGGCCCACGTGGCTGGCCTGTCACTGCTGTAGATGTTCAACAGTTATAGCCCTTAGGTTATATCAGCTCAACTGCTGACTTTGACGCTGTCGAAGGATATTTGGTTATTTATCCTGTTATCCTGTTATCGGATATTTATACCATCACAGGTGATCGCTGATGCAGCGTTGCAAGGGTGGCGATCTTACCATCACGCAGCTTGTGCTCATTTCATACCTTACGTACAAGAGCGCTCGTGCGTACGGTACATGTATGTACACAAGCCGTGCAAGGAATGAGGCTGAATGCGTGAGTGCAAAACGAGTGAAATGGAGAAATAAGGACCGGATTTATTTGCAGAAGAAAGCGAAAGAAGAATATCGTCATTGCCCTGCACAGACTTCAGCGAGGCTGGCACTTCACAAATTTCATCCAGACCTGACAGAAGAAGGTTCATTGAGTACGATCTGTAAAGCTGTATAGCCAAAATGAAACTAAATTTCTGAGGCGAACATGAAAAACTGTTTTCAGTGGGCCTAAACCACTCCAACTGGACCAGTCAGCAATGTTTGAAAGTCATATGGTCTGACAAAAGTAGCAATGAGGTTAGATAATACATGTGCTCAATCAATGTAGAAAGTCAAAGTCACTGATTTGTTTCCCAAAATGTACAAAAAAGTATTCAACATGGAACTACAATGTTTCCATTTTTCAACTCAGGTTTTTAGTTCATCCAGTGCAACCTTCGTGCGGGGCAGAGCTCGGGAAGCATCTAAGGCGGAATTTCTGGTCCCNTCTGCCACAGGATCTGGAGAAATATTTTGTGAATTTATATACTTTTATTTCCCTGTTATCGGATATTTTTGAGCCATCAATAGCTGAATTGGACCTAGGAAATTAAAAAGCAGTATTATATTTCAATAAGATAACGCTCCATGTCTTACAGAAAAGAACACTCGTTAAATGGCTTAAGACACAGGGTATTGTTCTCAATGGACTGGCCTGCTCCAAGCCCTGACCTAAATCCGAACGAACACATACAGTATGAGGATCTCTTGGTAACGTTTTCAGGGATACAAAAATGGAAAATAAATAATATTTGCACCAAAATTGCGAGAACAATGGGGTAAAATTCTTCCAAACACTTGCAAGAAACTGTCAACTCATTGTCTGGCCGTTTGAAAGCCACACATAATTGACGTTAAATAAAAGTCCTCAGATTTCGAAACTGATTTATGTAGTAAAATTTACCGTAAGCTAGTATGTGCACGAGCTTCGTAAACATAGAGAAAGCAGAACCTCCTTCACTGGGGTGACCTGACGCTTTTGCAATGGCTGTAGTGCCCGAAACCATTCTGATAGAGAAGAAATGACTAAAATTTTCGGTGGAAGTGAAGTGAAGCATTCGCATGCGCTGCAAAAAGTGCAGCCACATTTTATTCTTCTGCTCTGACTTAGATTCTATTGAGATCATAAATCTATTCAGTTCCCCAAAATTTGTAATGCTTATAAATTTCAGCAGACGGCAATCAAATTATCTTTTCCTCAAAGATCCAAGTTGTTCAGTCAATTAAATTCATATACCGTTTCCTTTGTAGAATTTGACTGGTGAACAGAACATCGTTACACCCATTCTTCAGCTTTTTTTAGACATAAGATATAGAAATTTAGACAACTTTTTAGAAATAGAAATCTTCAAGTGAATGGTCTAATGAAATATAAGTTTTAAAATCCGTAGATTAATGCAATTACATCTGTGTATGTCTAATTTTAACGAATTATTCAAAACTACCTATGGAAATAAGCACTCAAATTGTTTGTTTATCATCCGACTAGATGCCACTCTAAAACGTTGCCTGAAATTACGAGTAGTCTCACAGCTAAACTTCACATCTAATACACGCATATTTCGCCACTAAATGAAACCTCGGACTCAGCTGAGATATGGTCTGAAAACCGCACAATGCGATTTAGTATTCGTGTTGCAAATGAATTTTTGTAGAATACTTAGCGGTATTTCTGATGTGTTGGAACAGTTTTTTAGGTATTCATGTATTTTTATACCTTCTTTTAAGTTTCCAGAATTAAAATTGCAGAAGAATTAATAGTTTTTACATCAATCGAAAAAACCAAGAACTGTTTTACAGTTCCATCAGTTGGTCGAATCTCGCTTGGAAATTTCTAAAAATCGTCAGTATACCTAAAACGTTGAGGATGTTTGTCTACCGAAAGATCAACTGTTTGAGAAGACTGGCCGTGTCGGGGGTCAAATAACAAGATGGCTTCCTAAGTCACCGGCGACTCCTTGGCTCAAGTGAGTTATCGGTTCCAGAGTTACTGAGAGTCCTGCGAAGCCTAAAAGATAAATCGCAGCCGAGGTTGGAATTGCGAGTGAATCTGTGGGACAAGTGGTCGCGCGAAGCTGCGAACTCTAGTTAAAATCTAGAGCTGATCATAGTACATATACTGTGAACTGGGGGCTCTCATAGTAGAGCTGATCATAGTGGATACCTACATGACAAACAAGGTCATGGACCGTCGTTCATAGTTGGAAGGGGTTCGAGCTCAATGTTTGGATGGCCTTTTGTTTGTTAACGAGAGGCTACTAAATGTTGAGGAAATTAATCAGGGTCTATAGAAATCACGCCATTCATGAATATTTGTGTGGTTGAGAAGTCATCCTGATGTTCACTGTATTAAAAAGCCACTATGTGAAGCAATAGCCTCGAGTGTTTTCAACTAAAAACATCTTCGTCCCAAAAACAAGCCATTATCAAGGCAAGAAGATACAAATTCATTCTAGAATCTGTTGTGAGACATGTGAGTGAATAAATACCTGGTGATAAACTATTTTTCTTTCGACAACGTTACGCGTCCACAAACGCGGGTCAAAGAGATTTCCAGTTGGCTCCGCTTCAATGTCCCAAATTTTTCATTCAAGGAAGAGTGCCCTAAATAGAACCCTGACCTCTACCCCGTGGAGTTTTGTGAAATGAAATGAGGACCGATGCATGGGCCGAAGCTCATCGATCAGTTATGACTTTGAAAAGGTTATTGGAGCGAGAACAGACTAAATTTTACCCGGAAACTCAGCGTGCAGCAGTGAAGGTGGTGCTACCCAATTTCTGATATCGAAGTACTTTAGAAAGTTTGAAAATAAATCAGTTACTATCTGATTAAAATAAATATACATACACGTAGCAGAGCGTTCAATCACGTTGTAATGAGAGCTATGATATCGCACATCCAAGGTTAAAAACTTTGGAATCATACGGCGTAGTCTTTGAAAAAATTCTTCAGTGAGGCCTACTGTTGTGATTAAGCTGCGCATCTTCTTGGTGTAATACGTTAACACAGGTAAATCCATAGTTATTGGATTCATGTAAAATTATTTTATTCAGAAGTTTGTTTTGATTTTTTTTCAGCTGACGGTGTTTATCGAACTGTGCTGTGTTCACATATAATTATAAGTGTTTTGTAACTGAGTTCTTGTTCAACTAAACTTACACACTTATTGGCATTAAGGAATAGGTAAACTTAAGAATAAAGTGTAGCCATAGATACTTGTATTAAATGAAGCCAGAACGCGCTGATTGAGAACACTGCAAATTTTAAGTGTTTGTGACAATTTTTTATCCGATACTGCTTATTATATTTTTTCAACGAATACTTCACATCACGAATTTGAGCTGTTTAATATTGGCAAAGTTTGGGTATTAGGTTTCTAAGTCCCACCGAAATTGTGAGGAATTGTTTTTTACGTAGGTATCTGTATTGCCTCACGATTCATCTCGGTAAACGATAGCCTCAAAATCCTTAATAATATGTAAGGATCCTGTAAGATATCATCGTAATTTACAGTAAGAGCGTATGCAAATTTATGTTCCTATACGTCATTGCACAGCTATTTCATTCGAGGACAAGCTTTGAACATTAGAATAAAGTGGCAGTGCAGTTAAATTAGAGATCATTTTATGACCTTTCGAGTCGGAGAAGAGAGATGTGTGTTGGGTGCTACGCTGGGTTAAGGGCACGAACGCGAAGTGAAGAGATTCAAAGGATCTGGAGTTATAGACCTACGCATGTCTCTCCTTGGAGATAAAGAAAGCAGGCCATTCTCTACACAAGCTCTGCGACCCTAAAAGCACGACCTTATTTTTTAGATGAACGAAATATTGCATGAATAGCCATAGGTTTTTTCCCTCTTGTGCATGTCCATACTAGTTTTGACCGAAACAATAAGAACGTAAGACTGAACTATATTAACTTAAGTACAACAAACTCGCTTAAGTGGTCCTCACAGGGTTAATCGCTGGAAGAATGATTGTTATATCGTGCTGCTTGCACGGAATTGCAATCTTCAGAGCTATTTCCCTCATACTTAGAAGCTAACATCAGCCAGGTGTCCGGAATGGTATCTCTAATGAATGCTGTGGCCCCGCGTGATGCAAAGGTTTTCTCTGTAATTAGACCCCGGATTGCAGTGCGCACATCAGGTAGAGCTCTGAGGTAGCATACAACGGAACTTGTAATGTTCTATGGCCAAATGTTTATGCTGCCATTCCATGCTGGACGAGCAGAATTTAGCTATCAAGAAGATACGACTTCAAATATCATAATTCAGCAACTTTCTTTGCAGAGTTGCGGCTTGTACACTTCACGGTGATAAAAATTTTAAGAATGATGGCCATCATTTCTTACTGTTTATTTCGGTCATGGAAATGTCTAATTAGATAGAAATGATAACGGTTTTTGTATCTTAGCCTAATTAACGGTTGAAGTAGGCAGGCTACTACAGCATCCTTGTTAGGATAGCGAAAACAGTTGTGAATTGAAGTTTTAATCAAACCCTAACATTGTGCAATTATTTCATGACTTCAATTCCATTGCGGAAGGGAGTGAGGAAGCAAATTTTAACAATTTTGTAAATTTTTTCTACCGTACAGAATACTTTATAAAAAAGCGTTGATACTCTGTAATATTAACTGTTCATTGTGCTTAGCATCGTTTTTGCTATATGTTTAGTAAAGCAGTATTATTATTTGTCATCTAGTAGATTACAGCTCTCACCGTTCATTAAAGTAAGTTGTATGTGCAGCTTGTGTTGATGCATAGTCAGCTCGTTAATACGGTCGAGATAAAATAGTCAACTTGGAGCATGGTCAATAAATTTTTCTCGAAATTTTCTGTAAACTTTCCATCAGCTGGTTCATTTGTCATCACCTGTTCAAACATGTTCAAAAATTTTGCCGCATTGAATTTACTTCATTCTGTGTTTCCATTCGAAGATTACATCCCCACCTGCTGCTCTCAGCTGTATTACCTGTCTCAGTTTTAACATCATTCTCACAGGCTTGCGTATTTGCCTGTACCAGCACTGGCAAATTTACTTGGTAAACTCGTACCTTTTATTCGAAGTCTGCTCGGTCATCCGTGCACAACTCCAACGAATGACTCCCTCCAACTCCTCTCCTCAGCTCCAAGTACTGCTTGTTCAAGGAAACAAATTTCCCCTGACCCCCCAGTTCGTTCCTATCGGAACATGCACCTGTTCCGCCGATTTTAACTTGCAAAACATGACGTGATTCGTAAGTTATCAAATGTTGAAATCTTCTGAATCATATAATACAGGATAGGACTGCAGAGAACAACATCAATTATGCCTCCGGAGCGATTGGTAATTGCAAGCAAATTAAACGTATCCTAGAATTTAATCACACGCAAATCCTAAAGTGTTCCTCCAGATTTCTGTCCTTCCATATACTCTCCAGATTTCTGACACTCTCCACTCTCCAGATTTCTGTCCCTGCAACAAAACCTGAACGGCTCGTTTCATATTCATTATAGCCTTCTAAAGGGAACAATCGTGGCGGAACTGTATCGTGATCTGAGAATAAATCGGCCGACAAACGGTAATCTAATCGATTACGTCGATCAGATTTACGCTTTCGAGATAAGTTGTCAGTTAGAAACGGCTTGAAATTTAAACTTGATTAGCCACTTCGCTCTAAATCTCGCCTTAGTTTCTCAGCCCTCAGCACAAAATGTGATCCGAAGGCAGCTCAGTGAAGCAGGTGAATTGATTTTCATTCGCTTCTTTTGTTAGAGTGGAAATAATAAATGACTTTTCGAAATTGGGATAAAATTTCATGGTAGAAGTTTCTAAGATGAGACAAAACAAAGAACTGACAATTTTTTACTTAAATATCTTTGGTAAAAAAATTGTAGAACGAAAGTCTTTCTAAACGTAAATCTTTGGTTGAACTCTGAAAGATTTATAGGTCAAGAATTTGATTGAACACTATAAGAATACTTCCTTTCTCGCATGTAAATCAAGTGTGCGTACACTCGAACTGCACATTTAAATATCTTAATTAAAACTATACGTAAAATTGCATAGAATTAGAGAAACCAGACTTGAAACACACCATCCACAAAGAATGAATTCATTAGAAGGAAGACAAAGACCTGGCAGATCAATGAAGGTTCTGTGCGAGCCTAGTTCAAAAGCAAGCTTTTACCTCCAGAAATTTATTCGCCAAATTGAAATGAGAATTGGAAATAAAGAACTGAGAGCTGGAGAATGGTTATTTTAGAAAGCGTTTGATGGGCTCGAGCTCCGCACCAGAGAGCTGTACTGTTCTGCCATTAAAATGATGCAGATCTACCATCCTTACCACGAAGATACGTAATGTAATAACTGAGATCGTTTGATAGTTGTCTCTCTTTATAGCGTGTATTAGACTCTCTTCCCACTCACATCGTTGAAGCTCATCGTAAGGGATTCAGTCTAGCAATAAATGTTCGCACGCCGTAACTATTGTTGGTTTGCTATGTGCATATTTACAGTCAAGTCGTGACAGAATATTCCCTCCCATCATTGCTCAAAATTAGCTACGAAATGGAAATAAACGAGATTATAATTTGGGTCTTTGTAGTGCTGGAGAGACTACAACAAGAACGTTTTCAGTCTCATTTAGATTCGTACGCTTGGGGAGCCTAAGGCGTGATGAGTTAGCACAGTGGTCGTCCTGTGCACCGTTAGCGTGCAGCAGAGGATTTGTGCTCTTCGAACAAATATGAACAGCCATTCGTAGCAAAACTTGCTTGTTTGGCTTTGCGATTGCTGTGGAAAATTCATACGAAATACCTAAAATATGCGACCTTAATTACAGCTAAAATTTGTAATTTACTGATATACAAGCATTTCTTGGAAAATGGTGACGCGCAAAATTTCTTCTGATGCAATTGATTTAGTATAATTATAAGTTAAGTTCAATAAAGTAAATTAAGCTAACAGTAAGTTTAAGAATTTAAAATGATATACATGTGCCCGAAGAGATCATGAATGTAGGAGCATAACGTTAAGTGTAATATACTTTAATTAAATTGTTATCCAGTGTAAATTGTTAAAATTTCAATAGTGACGTAGGATGATCAATATTGTTGGACTTTCTAGGAAACTAACAATATAAAAAAAATTGTTCAGGTTTTTTTTTGATGTGTTATCCTTCCGTCCGGAGTACTCTCGTACGTCTGTCTCTTAAAATTTTTGATGATGCTCCCAGCTTCTAGGGAGTGTAACCTTCTTCAGTGACAACTTCAAATTGTCGACGGAGGAATGGAGCGATGCATAGGCATCAGCCACCCATTTGAACCAAACAAAGAAGTCTAAGGGATTCAAACCGGGAGAAGGAGGACTCTACTTTTCCTCATTAGAGGACTTGAGAGAATTAGCCTCACACCGGTCCTGAGGCTCTTTGAACGTGTGCTAAGGTGCGCCGTCTTGCTGGAAAGAGAAATGATCATTCTAGAATGATTTTCATTTCAAGAAGGCCAGAGATCAAAATTCCATTTATGTATTCATTCAAAACCACGTTCGTGGCCTTTTTAACGAAAATGAGAAAAAATTTCTGCGTTTTTTAGACAGCAGCTCACCATGAATGATACAGCCTTTCCCTGACAATAAGCATTTTCTCATACAACTTTGGATGTCTTCAGGTAGCTTTCGTAGCACTCTGCCATTCTGAGGATTGAATGGTAGGCTACTATGAACATATTTTTTCTAAAAAAGTCTTTACCGTTGCATGCTATCGTTCAAGAAGTTCAGAAGCTGAGCTCCTCCTACTCGTTTTGTTTCTGTAGGTCATAGGGTTGCAGGCGTTTCTTCAACTTATATTGAAGGGAGAAACTTTGAGATAATTCGTAACTCTAACTATCATTTACTTTTGATCGATATTCTTCTGCTTGGCCATTTTCCTTACGCAGCGCTGGATTTCCCTTGACCCTCTCGCGCAGGCCTTCATGACGTTTAAAGTACGAGCCCAGCCGGGATGTCGATGTCAGCGACGGTTTTTGTCAGCACAACTTATTGAATCTGTTTATAGTATCGTAAACACTGGATTTCGCTACATTTAGCTGTTAAATAATATTGGACTTTTACGAGTACACTCCTTAACTTAGCTCAACAATGGCTTAACGGTTTCTCACTTCCTTAATTATATAAACAATAATTTGTGATGACCTGTTGGAAATAAGTATACTGCTAATACTTAATGACTTCAAGATAATAAACGATTTAAGCTAGCATTTGATTTTAAGCTCAAAAGAGTTCATGGACTTTTGTTCCTCCCTATACACTTCATCTTGCAATGTTAGGAACTCAAAATTAAGATTTCTGTTAGCTACATTCAAGACTTTTTTCAGACGCAAGTGTTTCTTTATTTTTCAGAAGCGCAGCCAGCGTTTTTCAAAACGAGGAAATTGCCGTCCAGACAATATTCGCCACTATATGACTGGCCACAGGCCCACTTCACTCGCATTCATGTTCTCAACCGTCGACTTCCGATTTTGGTTCTCCTGTGGGCTCAACTTCAATAGAATTCGGGCAGAAATGTTACCTTGAAGTTACCTCGGAAGCCCCGCCGTCGGCACCGGTGGACACTCAGGTCTTGAGGCAGGGCAACGAAGGGAGTTTCCGTCACTACATCAAATGCAGTTACGAGTACAAGCCGAACTTCTTATCCGAACAGCATTGGCGCTTGATGAACGGGCGTGGAAATGAAAATTTGCTTCAACCCAGCCTCACAGGTTGTCTCATTTTAGAAGAAATGCGTGCGTCAAGTGTGAGTTATTAAACTCAATATTCATTTTTGACGCACATCATTGCGAACAGCTTTGGGAAAAAATTCCGATGACATTATCTTACAAAAGTGTCTCTTTTTTATATAAAGTTTGGAAAATACGATGGATACCTGATTTCAATTTTACTCTAATTTGACTCATTTACTCGAAGGGACAGGTTTATTACGGATTTATAATCGATTCTCGTAACGAAGTAAAAAATATTTAATGGATAAATAGTTATAAAAGTTCAAAATCGTACCAGATTCTATCAGGTACTCAGTTTGCAGTGTGAGTGGGTTGCGGCTGCGGCGAACTCCTTAGCGACACCTTTCGACCATTTACTTGGTGATTTATTGCAATCGTGAGATGCACAATACTTGGGTTTCATTGACTAACAGCTACTTCGGCCTCACACGTAAAAGAGATAAGCGAGTAATAGAGAGTAAAAAATCTTATTTTGTTTATTTATAATATACATGTGATTTATAACTCGTAAATTATTTATTAATAATGTATTAAACATTTCATTGATATTTAATACTAGATTTTTATAATGATAAATTGACTTCAATTAAAACGATAGATTTGATAACTAAACGCAAATTTGTCGTGATATCGAGAACACCAAATAAAAATTCCCTGAGGATGTTGAATGTAATGTCAGCGTTAAGTGAGATATCTGAACGAGAACATGGCAAACTTGAGCAAGCCGGGGCGTCATTTGACCCTTAAATTGCGATGCCTTTTCTAGAAAATTAAACGCTGTACACGGCACGGGGAGGTGCCCTGAGGGAACGGTATGCTCATCTTGTTATCGTGTCATTTCAGCCACTTTTTTCTACTCGACCCTGGTCAATTTCACCACTAACTTAGTCGAAGAATCGAAACATTTTTTGATGTAAATAGACCAAGTGCCTCTTTGTGGCGATGCTGCCTCTTCAACGCAGTCGCTCGTAAAGTCAGATGGAGGCTCGAGGAGGGCTTCCTCATCCACATAACGCAGTCAAACGACAGAGTTGCATAAGGTAAACAGCTCGGAAAATTCTAATTTCACGCCTCGTATAATTTTGCAACTTAAAAACGTGAACACCCGTTCTTTTAATTCACGAATGTCTGCTTATCACGATGGTTTTTATACTTGTTTTAATAGCTGAATTCAATTAGGTTACCCACAGAGCTACTTTGTATTTGATACTCAAAGAATGTTCCATGCAAAGTTGTGTAGCTTTTCCTCAGCATATATCTTTTGTTACCTAGAATTGCATTGCCAACTTACTGCGAATGCGAACTTTTGTTCGCATCACCAGCTTTTTGTATGCGCATAATATTCCATTCCAATCGACTGAGTCCGTAGCAGGAATCGAAGGAGTTTAGATGACCTTTACATACCGTTGTCGTCATTTTTACATTGCGTTGTCATCAGTTTAAAAATTCAGGGAAGCCACTTGTTGAAATTTCATGCTATTCATGCGTAACTTTGGCGTATTTTGTCCCCTGCTCGAGGCTGGGTAATTAATAAGCAAGAGCTGGTGAAAGTCTCGCAATGGTCGACGTCTCCAGCTCACTGATGCTTAATTAACAGTCCGGTGCGGGGCTGTAGTTTCTATGACGGAGATGTAGTCACCGTAAGTTACTAAGTAAAAGTTCATGCCGTGATGCACATGTCAATTGAATGTACTATGCTAGAGTGAATAGAGAGAGACGACACCGCGGATTCTCCTCCTCCGAAAACTACGTCACATCAGTCGCCTAAAAATTATTTATATTGCTCGCGAATCGATGTTGAATAATCTGTTTGAGAATAGTCTATGAGATTATTTTTTCTTAGATGTTGTCAAAGTTTAAGCACGTTCTTTTAGAGCTGTTTTTAATAGATATTCTCATCAATGTAGAACATTTTGTGTGGAAGAAAAAGTGGATAAATTAATAAATCCCCATTCAATCCCGCTGAACATTTTATATCTTAGTCTTTCAAACTGGTTTAATTTTTGCCTCATATTATTTTTACAAGAGGAAGGCTAGCTGACTTCCCAGTTCCTAATAATTGATTAATGAATGTCTTTTTGCGAGACAGCTTGACTTACATACGAACAAAATAATGGAAAC